>PVJH01025132.1:0-31795 GCA_004026705.1 Nesogale talazaci
AGGGAAATATCGTGAGATTTCCCAGAAGTCTCATGCGAAAGTCATGCCCACACGGAGGCCTCATTGGCTACTCAATGGTTATCTTCAGATTAACAGGCTAGGCTCCACCCCTAGACTTCCAGTCCTGAGATTGACATCCAGCACATGCCCGCCCCACAAAGCAAGGGACTGCTTTGACAATGCTAGTATGGAGCACGTGTTGTTCAATGGGTGGGTGGAGATGGCTTAGGCAGAAGCACTTTCGGAGCCCCACACTCAGGAGTAAGTTAGAGCACTGAGCTCCGAAGGGAACTGAGCGTTGACACTGGCGCTTCTGCAAGCAAACCGAGTGATGCAAGATGTTGATGATAACCCAGGGGCCATGGCACCTCCAAGACCCCACCAAGCCGGCTTTAGTGCTTACATTTATGTGAAAACCGTTCCAGCCTTTCCATTTTCTCCCTCTTCCTCGCCGAAAAGAAACCCTGGTGGCAGCCCCGGGGTAGGCATCAGACTGCTAACTGCAAGGTCTGTGGTTCAAATCCAGCAGCAGCTCCGTGGGAGAAAGATGAGGCTGTCTGCTTCTGTAAACACTTAGTCTTGGAAACCCTAAGGGTCCGTTCAGCTATGACCTTTAGGTCACTGTGAGTCAGCAGGGACTCCATGGGGTCTAATTTGGGGGTTTCCCCATGAAGGTGGTCTGTGACAAGGGAACCCGACAGTGGCCTGCACCGCTTTCTGTCAGAAACATGGTTGATTTCCCTCCCCAAATGCATTTTGCTTTCAGTGCTGCTTCCAAGTCGGGCCATAACTTTGGTTCCTAGTGTTGTCTTGGAGATCCCAGGTAGGTAAATCCCTCATCTAAGTATAGGTCCGTTGAAGAAAGTAATGGGGAATTAACAAGAAACACTTTATCTTTTAAGACCTCTTTGTCATTCTATTCTGGTTCTGCTCTTTGATCCAACCCACTAATTAGTTCATAAAAATTTCACATAAACGACAATTCCTCTCCCTGGCTGAATTCACTCTGATTAATATTTAACTCCAAGAAAGCATGGGCCTCAGCCTTAACGCACTTCTTCATTCCAGTTCTTTATCTAGCTTGTTGTTACTCTGAATGTCTTTTGTTCTGTTCCAAAATTTCCTTTCTGATTAGAACTCCCTCCTTTCTGCTGTCGAAATGGTACATTCTTTGTGACGAATGCATTGGTTTTGCACTTCAGCTTTTTTCAAAGTATGTTTTTTCCAAAAAAGCTAATGTGTTACTTATTATCAAATTGAAACACATTAAAAAAAAAAAAAGCTGCTCCCCCAACATCCTATGAGTATGGCCAACACTGGCTATTGTGCCCATTTTAAAAATGCCTAAACACTGAGAGGCATATGTATTTAATAAGATGTGGTCAGGCTGAGCCCCGGTGGCGTAGTGGTTGCGCGCAGGAATGCAGCACACTGGGATGGAAGTTCAATTCCAGCTCACAGGAGCAAAGGCTGGGCCTCCTATTCCCACCACCAGGGCAGTGATGCCTAAAAAAAAAAAAAAAAAAGATGTGGTCGTAGATACTGTTTGGTGACCAGATTTTTTTTGGGGGGTGGGGTGGGGGCATCTTAATGCAGCGCATACAACTTCCCGTGTTCTTAATCAGACCCCCACACTCCAGGCCTGAGCGAGAATGCACTGGATCGCATTGTTCAGATGCTGAACCCCGGCCCATTGTTTAATTCTACAAACAATCAGCTGCTTGTTAGTAAACCCTAAACCGGTTTCTGGGCTGAGCCCCAATGGCGTAGTGGTTGAGTGCGGGACTGCGGCCCATTGGCTTGGTGGTTCAAATCCAGCAGCAGCTCTCCAGGAGCAAAGTCTGGGCCTCCTACTCCCACTACCAGAGGGCAGTGCTCAAAAAAAATTTTTTTAAATAATAAAAAACGGTTTCCAAGTTTTGTGACACCATAAATAACAGTGCCACCCTCGCTGCTGCTTTCTGAAACCTCCAGAAATCGGGCTACGTTCCGTGGACTTCTGTACAACTGTTATGTCGACAGCCCGAGGCTCCCTACTGGGTGTGTGTTTAAAGAACTGGACCCAGTCGAGCACGGATATTGCTTGCACGCGTGAATGTAAGACGCTGGAAGCTTCAGGCGGAGGGATCCAGAGTGTTTGCTTGCCCCAGTGGACCGAGAGTCGTTCCCATGGCGGCAGGACTAAAAGTCCTCCCTCCCAAGGTCCCTCTTAGAAATAAGTTTCCTGAGCTCTCCAGTCCAGGGGACTCTCCACTACCACGTGCTCCTTGCAGTAGGCCTCGATCCTGGTTTCATGTACAAATCGCCCGGGGGTGGGGGCTGGGAAGGAGCTTAAGCAAGAGGACACCGTTCTGATCCGGTGAGACTCAGTGGAGACCAGCCATCGGAATGGTTCTGACGCCAGCGTGCAGGCACGGTTCAGAACCGCGTTGCTTTCGCTGGCCATGGTGCTGAAGGTCTTCAGGCTCCCGGCGGCCGTTCTCAGTGGGTCCGCACTTCCCACCGGGCGCTGCCCAAGTCAAAAGGCTGATGAAGGGAGGGAGCAGGGTATCCCGGCCCTCTCCGTGTCATCAGATGGAAAGATCATCATTTCTCTGCGGCTGTATTCCCCTCCCAGACAGCCAATTACCCACGCAAACAGCAGAAGCTGCCTTTAGGAGGCCTCTCAGGGATGAGCTTTTCATACCCGGAAGCACGGTGGGCAGCTAACTGCACCTACACTCATGTCAAGCAGAAGCACCCCGCTTTGGGGTTGCAGTGCTTGCTTATGGGAGTCAAGGGCAGCTTGGTAGCACCTGGACACGTGAGGAAAGGAGAGGGGCTGGCCTGGCATTTCCAGGAGGCTGCCGGTGTGCAGAAGGGCGCATTAGACCAGAGTCGAGAGATGTGAGTCTGAATCTGTGGCTCCACGTGCTAACGTCAAACTTGTCATTGTGGTTGTTAGTGCCACTGAGTCAACCCCGACCCCTGGTGCCCCTCTGCACAGCGAAATGAGACTGCCCTGTCCTGGCCCTGGGCCTGGGCCTGAGACCCGTGATCAGCCATGGTGCCAGTCTGTCTCACAGAGGGCCTTAGACCTTGCCACAAAGCTAGCTAACTCCTCCTCTCTAAAACACACCGGGGCCCCTAATTGCAAGGGCAGTCGTTCAAGCCCTCCAGCCACTCCCAGGGAGAAAGATGAACTCGTCTGCGCCCATAAAGACGGATAGCTTCAGCAACCCTAGTTCAGCTCTGTTTGCTGTGAGTCAGAAGCTCCACGGCAAGCAGTGGTGGGGGGGTGGGTGGAAAATGGGATCAAAGGTGGCTGCCCCGTGACATCACAGGCTGGCGGGGTGCCGGGAAGTGGTCCGCAGGAGGGTATCAACCAAGTCTGGGCAGAGGGAGAGTGTGTGTTTGGACTAATGGTTTACAAGCAACCACTTCGACCTCCTTAGTCCGCTCCACTGCTAATGGGGGACCACTGTGCGGGGGCAGAGAATGTTCACGAAGTGGCTCGCCCCCTGTCTTGATGATGAGAAGGGCCACCAAGGGAAAGAAAGGCTGCGCTGTCTTCCGCGAGGTGCCAGGAGTCAACAGGTGGAGCTCAGCGACCTAGGCGTTGACAAACCCTGGGTGGCACTGATGCACACCAAAGACAATGAACGGTCATCAGTCACTATACTGTCTCTCAACCGTATAGTCACTGGGGATTTTTACTCCAAGGTGTGCTGCTCTGAACATGGGTCTCTGGGGCACATGGGTGCTGTTCTGTTGGGCACACGTGCCTGGGGCTTGGAGTCCCTGAGTGGGGCAAAGAGGTCGGCGCTTGACTACTCGTCACAGATGGGTAGTTTGAATTCAGAGGTGTGGAGGAAAACAGGGCGAAAGACCACAGCTTTGAAGATCCTGCAGGGCAGCTCTCTTCTGCACGCGTGGGCTGCTGTGCATGGGCATCAGCTGGGCCACCAACCGCCGCAACCACACAGCCAGCTGTGTCATAGCCACTCAAGCACCAGCAGGACCAGGAGAAACGTACAGGGGCAGACTCCCCAAGAGATGTGATCAGAAGCCCAGAGATAAGAACTCTTAAGCTTCTCATTAAAATGGTTAAAATAGTGGTTTGGTTGAATCCGATTACAAGATCAATGTCTGGCTTTGTAAGAGCCGGTGGCTGTAGAGACAGAGGAGAGGCTGACAGTATAGGAGGAGGTAGCGCAGAAAGAGATGAGCCTTGGGGACACGTGGGCCAGCACTGGATTTGACCCAGAAGCTGTCTGGACTCTGGTTGGGCCACGTTGGTAAGATTTTTCTGTGGGAGACACTGCACATTGTAACAGTCATTTCAAAAACTGCTCGAGGATCTTCTTCATTTAGGAAAATAAAATGAGACAAGATGGTGGGATCATTTTTTAAAAAATAAATCATTTTATTGGGGGCTCGTACAACTCATCATGATCAGTATATGCATCTGTAAGCAGACCACCTTTGCACATTTGTTGCCATCATCATTCTCAAAACACTCTCCTTCTACTTAGGCCCCCAGTTATCAGCTCCCCATATTTCTCCTTCCTCTCCACTTCCCCTCCCCATGAACCTTTAATAATTTACAAATTGTCATTATTTTGTCATATTGTACACTGTCTAATGTGTCCCTTCACTCACTTCTCTGTTGTCCGTACCCCAGAGAGGAGGTTATATGTAGATCCCTGCAATTGGTTCCCCCTTTCTACTCCACCTTCCCTCCACCCTCCTGGTATTACAACTCCCACCACTAGTCCTGAAGGGACCATCTGTCCTGAATTCCCCATGTTTCTGACTCCAGTATACATCCCCTGGTCCAGCTGTATTTGTAAGGTAGAATTGGGATCATGATAGTGTGGGCGGGGGGGAGAGGAAGCATTGAAGAAATAGAGAAAAGGTGCATATTTCATTGCTGCTACACTGTACCTTGACTGGCTCGTCTCCTCCCTGTGATCCCTCTGTAAGGGGATGTTGCTTCACCTATGGATGGGCTTTGGGTCCCCAGTCTGTACTCACCATCATTTATAATGATACAAGTTTTAGTTCTTTGATGCCTGATACCAGATCCTTTCGACACCTCGTGGTCACACAGGCTGGTGTGCTTCTTCCATGTGGGCGGGATCATTTGCTTTTAATTAGAAAGAAAAAGTGATGCTCAGCTTCATCTGAATACGTGCCCTGTATGAACTATTACCCCCTTCCACCTCGCGTCTTGATTTCCCATCACTTTATAAAATGCGTTTACAAGCACAGGACTTGACACTTCAGAGAGAGACCAGCTTCTTCACGAATCAAGTCTGACAGCGGAGAAGCGAGAACTCACTCCATCTCCTCCCCCCTGGAGATCAAAGGGTCTCCGCACTGGAAACTCCCAGAGTGCTTTGCCTCTGTTAATTAACCAGCTGGTGAGCCCCACCCTGGGCCATGCTTTCCTCCGGGCGCCAAGTTGGCTTCAAATGGAAGGGCATCAAAGGGCCCGGGATGTGCTTCAGGGCTTCTCTTTAATGACCAGCCTTCCAAACGCAAACTCCCGTTTCTAACTCAGAAATAGGAGCTGTGGCTTTTCTTCTTCTATTGACAGTTCTCGTTCTGGCTTGGATTCTGACCCGCCAGCTTGAAGGCCTCCTGTGAGCCGAGGTGACGCCCCTGCTTTCTGTACAAACAGCCCCCCCACACCACGGGATTGAGAGGATGGAGGCCCAGTCCAGCCAGAGGCAGAGAGCTATTGCTCTCATGCCAACCCGTTACTGTGGAGTTGCTGCCTACACCCGGCGCCGTATGCTCGATGCTGATTTTTGCGGCGGCCCGCCCCGCCCCCAAGTAGTTCGCCAGGCCTTTCTTCCGAGGCACCTCATGGGGGGCTGGAACCGCAGGCTTTTCCATTTGTCTCACCCAGAAACGCCTTTCCCCATTCCTCCTCTCGCAGTGGGACTGATCTGCAGAGGCCCCCATTCTGAGCACCTTTACCAGTCTTGGGGCACCTCAGCCTCTGTCTGTTCAAGACTGGGTCGGTTTCCACTGGCATGACCCTGTGGGACAGAGTGGAGTCTCCCCTGAGGGTGTCCCAGGCTGTCCCTGGCCCGGGGGCCGAGGAGTGAGGATGTACCCTTTGGCAACCCCACCAACGTGGTTATGCGTTGGAGTCACTCCTGGGAGGCAGTGGGTTTGGGGTATTTTTTAGTACCGACGAGAGTGGATTATAGAACCTGGAGCCATTCCCCTTGTCTTCTTGACGCTTTTGTCAGTTCCATGTTTGCCACCTCGGGAATGTATTCTCTTAACACTCTGAACGAAATGATCCAAGCTCCATAAAGAATGAAAAGAAAATGGTTAAAAAAAAAAGCGAAACCCAGCCTCTGCCCGCTAGGGAGCGGGGAGACTACAGAAGGGCTGGCAGAAAGGTTTGCGAGAAATCCCCTCCCGCCTCCCTACCTTTCTCCCCCCACCCCGACCTCGTCCCCAGCCCGCGTCATCGGGGCGCTCTGATAATTACACGGCTCTGCGCAGGGAGCGGCTGCCCCGTTACTGCGCGCCTGTTTATCCTGCCGTCTGTTTAACCAAAACCCAGAGCCGCTCCCTCGGGCCCGGAGCAAAACATGAGTTCATCACTCGCTCCCCCTGGGACGGCGGCCTGCCTGCCTGGGATTGCGTGTGTCTCCCTCCCGGGAAGGCCCTGAGATGCTAGAAGGGCTCTGCTGGCCAACCAGTCCGAGGGAGACCTCTGTCCCCTGAAACCTCCCTCGGCTCCCCAAGTCCCCTGTGAGTGGATGGGTTTGCAGAGGGAGGGGGGCGGTGTGGTGGTGTGTTGAGAGGAAAAGAAATCACTCCGCCCGGTTTCATCTCCTGGCTCGGCCCCACCACGTGGGCACCCCAGACACCTAAGTTGCCCCCAAGGTCAGAGCCACTTAGGCCCGGGCCTCTGTGAGAAGAGGGGCTTTGTCTTCAATGGGGGAAAGTGGGCACCTGAGGCTTTCTGAGGGGGACGAGTGGGCGGGGCCAAGGGTGGTAGCGAAAGGAACTTGTAGGGGCCAGGACGGATGGGGAGGTTTGGGGACGAGAGCTGGCCGGAACACACCACTCTAGAATGTGCATCCAGGACAAGAATGGCATCCAGAGACTGGGCAAGAGTGACTCTTTAGGGAGGTGGGTGAGGGTGGGGGTGGCCATGCCCCTACAACCCAAGACAGCAGCAGTTCTTCTCTGCACACGTGGTGCCCCCAGGTGTCAGAGGGCCACCCCGGGACTAACAACCTCGGTCAGGTGACCCTGACAGGACCTGCCGCCCGCTGCTTCCCGGACACCGCAGGAGGTCAGCCACGGGCAACGTCATGGTGTCATGGTCATGAGGGGCCACCGAGCCCGTCTGACCCTCAGCGACCCTGTGCACAGCCCAGTCCTGTGTGCCACCCTCACTGTGGTTGCCATGCCTGAGCCCCGGCAGACAAGTGGGAGGAATTGTAAAATGTTTTCATAGGCATTGCAGACCTCATACATACATCGAAACGACTGATATCACAAGTGGCCTGTTAAATATAGGCTCCCTCCATGGGAAACAGAACAAAACAAATGAAAATGAACCCAAACCATTGCCGTCATGCTGATTCTTCTACAGTTTCCCTAGAGGGCAGAGCAGGACATCAAGTCCCCACCCAGGGTCACCCCGGCTGTCTCCTTGACCAAAGCAGACTGCCCCATCTTCCTCGTGCAAGTGACAACTCGTCGCTCTTAGAGAGAGAAGGACCGGAAGATGATGACCCACCGTGTCTGTCTCTCCTCTGTGCAACGTTCGTGGGCAGCCACTTCTACAAGAGGGGAAAGTCCAGCTCCCAGGCAAAGAGCACTTCGCCCAGCCCTTTTACTTTAAAGTGGCTCTGGCCACTTTAAAACAAAGTCCTTTTTAAAACCCTGGAGGGAAAAGAAAAAGAAAAAAGCTCTGATATTAGCATGGATTGCTTCAGCTAATGGATGATGAGGAACCGTTTTCCCCACTCATCCATTCCTCGTTTTAAAATGAAATCCTAAATGATAAAAGTAATACCGATCTTCATGCTTGGCGTGTAGCTCTCATGTTGCCAGGTCTGTGGGAGACGGCCGGGAAGGTTGCTTTCATCACCCTCACAGTCCCACCCAGCTCGAGGTGCCACGGGGATCCGTGGGATATTGGTCTCTTATATGACTTTGAGATTCGGAAAGGGAAGAGCATCAAGAATGAGCATCACGTGCCCAGGGCACCCAGAACCCGCTGGGGGAGGAGCTGGCATGTGCAGTCTGACTTGGACCGCCAGACAGAGGCTCCGGAACACTGGCCCTTGTGACATGACCCCGTCTCATGACACCCTTCCTGAGTGTCCCAGGAAGCCCAGAATCTCCTCTTCTCCAGAAACCTCTTCCTTTGACAGTCAACTGACTACAGAAACTCAAACCCATTGCCAGTCAAGTCCGTTCCAATTCACAGCGAGCCTGCAGGACAGAGCAGAACGGGCCCGGTGGGTTCCCAAAGCCCTAAATCTATCTGGAAAGCGACTGCCTCATCTTCCTTCCACAAGCAGCTGGTGGTTTTGAACCCCCGATCTTGTGCTTGACAGTGAGCGTATCAACACTGCACCAGCAGGGGCCCTCATGCACCTCGGGTGAATTCTAATTAAAATTGTCCTCGAGGAACCTAGAATTCAAACCCACCAAATTGAGAAACTAGCAGAACATTCTCCTTCCCCGTGAGAGAGCAGACCCATGTGGGAGATGTGGGGGCACCTAAGCGAGGAGGAAGGTGTGGTCTTCTGCTCACTCACACCCTCTTCCCAGCCAGGGACCTCAGCCGCCTCCTGAAGCCCAACACACACGTCTGAGAAGAAGGCGGTGTCTCCTGGAGTCTTGGAGAAAGTAAGGGCAGTTTGGAGCTCTGTGTCCCATCACCACTGAGTCCCCAGTCTGGTCTGATCAGCCCCAAACCAACCCCCTCCAACTCCTAGCTCCCCCGAGGAACGCTGGTGGCCCTAAGAGTTATGAATTGGCCTGCAAACCACAAACCCGCCAGCCACTCCGAGGGAGAAAACGGAGACTGGCTGCCACCATAGAGATGAACAGTCTCGTGAACTTTATATAGGGTTACTATGAAGAAGTAACTTCTTTAGAATGTCATCTCAGAGGGCTGAGCCCCAGTGGCATAAGTGGTTGAGTGCGGAACTGCAGTCTGCGGGCTTGGTGGTTCAAACACAGCGGTGGCTCTCAGGAGCGGCACTGGGTAGCGCCCATGACCACCGAAGGCAATGATGCCCCCTAAAAAAAAAAAAAGAATGTCATCTCAGAAGCACCTTCCCTCTTGCTAACCCCTGTGGTTTTATCATGACCCAGTCAGCTGACCTGGGAGGAGTGTGTTAGTCTGGGTTGATGAGAGAAACAAATTCATAGACACGCATATGCATATCAGAAAGCTTTATGTACAAGAGTGACTGAATATTGAGAAAACATCCCAGCCCTGTCCAGATCAAGTCCCTGAGTCTAGTCATAGTCCATATGTCCAATACCAATCTAAAAAGACCTCTTTACTCACACAACACAAGTAATGACGCTGAATGCGGGAAGATCACAGGTCAGCGGGTAGGAAGTCTTGTGGATCCAGTGGCAATGGAAGCATCTCAGCACTGGCCTGGGTGTCCACGTGGCTCCTCCAGCATCTGCGTCGCTTCATCAGGCTTGTCCTCAATAATGACTTGCAGGGGGCTGAGCCCCGGTGACGCAGTGGTTGTGCACGGGACTGTGGCCCACTGGGACGGAGGTTCAATTCCAGCAGTGGGGCTGGGCCTCCTACTCCCACCACCGGAGAGCAATGATGCCCCCCCCAAAAAAAAATAATAATGACTTGCAGGGAGTGAGGATGTATTCCACCTCCAGCAAGCTATTTATCTATCTCCTTCGTGCCTGCCTCCAAATTAGGTCATCAAGCTGCGACCTGAATGACAGGCTAGACTCCACCCCTCCCCTCTTAAGTCTCAAATTGACAACAGATTATGTAACTACCACAGAGGAGTCAGGGTTCTGGCGAGCTTTTCTCCCTGGTGAGGAGAGGGCCGGGGAAGCCAGCAGGACCTCCACAGCAGCAGCTGCTCCTGAAGCACCCTAAGAATCTTTCTGACTGCTTTCACCGGCTTTCAAATTACGGAGAAGGAAGGAGCTGATGGGGAGGAAAGAAACTGGGCACCTAAGTCGGAGGCTGGCAATGGGCGAATAAAGGTGTTACAATTTCTACCTATCATAGAGCCATTCAAAAATGTGCCGAGCAGAGGTAGTCAAAATAATAAATAGGTAGTGGCAGTGGTGTTAGGTGCCATGGAATTGATTCAAAACATCTAACAATAACAAATAAAGTAAATAATGATAGCAAATAATCAAAGAAGCTGGGTTATATGATGATGAAGGAGGCGTCAGAATTGGAGGAAGGTTTGTCAACAACACCTGGCTTGCTGAAAGTGAGGACAACTTGAAGCAGCTGCTGCTGAAGATCAAGGGTTGCAGCCTTCAGCGTGGATCCCAGCTCCACGTGAAGAAGACCAAAAGCTTCACACCTGGGCCCCTCCTGCTGCTGCCTCCTCCTTCATCAGCTAATGCAGTTCCTCTGTTTGCTCTCATCATTTACCTTGTGTGCTCACCTACACGGACAGGTGTTAGGAATCTCGCTGTGTCCTCCCAAAAGACATGTTGAACTCCTAACGCTCATCCAGTCCCTGGGAGCATAACCTGGTTTGAAAAGAGGGTCTTGGGGTATGGTCTCAGTCAACAGAGGTGGCTGTTGCTGCCGCCGTGGTGGCTAGGCGCCCTGGAGTCCGCTCTGACACATAGTGAACCTGTGGGCACCAGAAGGGCACCGGGCCGGCTCCTGTGGCAGCCTAGCGATGATGGCTATGTTGGAGCCCGTTGCTGCAGCCACTGGGTCCATGTAACTCACGGGGCACCTTCCTCTTCTTCACTGACTTCCTGCTCTTCCGCTGTGGCGGTCGTGTACCTGATGTCAATTTCATGAGTGGGATGGAGGGGTGGAGTCTGGACTGTTAATCTGGAGATAGCCAATGAGTAGCCAATGAGGCCTCTGTGTGGACATGGCTTTCTCCTGAGAATTCTGGGAAGTCTCGCGGTATTTCCCTCGTGGAGATGAGAGACCATTTTCTCAGTGGTTGGGAGTCGCTTGACTGACAAGACAGGATGGCAGTGTCCGAGGAACCGGAAGAACCAGAGGAGAAGCCACACAGCCTTACCCTGATGGAACCAGACTTCTGAAGCCGGAAAAGCCACAGAGAGACCCCTGCCAGCGCGGAGATGTTTCTACCATTAGTGGATACTGCTGATGGACCCTGAGCCCTGGAAGCAAGGAGCCATGAGGGGACCCCTGCCAGTGCCGGAACTCTGCACCCACTGGCCTGTGACTTTGTGAGTCGGAAGGAGACTTTAGAGACTGGTATCGGACATATGGGCTAATATCGGACTTATGACTTTGAACTGGACTGGGTTGGGATGCTTTCTCAATGTCGCATTCCTCTTGTATATAAACCTTTCTCTTATATCCATATGCATGTCTATCAATTTGTTTCTCTAGTCTACCCGGACTAACACACCAATCATGTTCTTCTCTGGAGACCAGTCCCTCCTGATGACATGTCCAAAGATGATGATGAGACAGGAGGAAGGCAGGGCCTGATGCCATCTGAGGGCTGTTCGTAAAAAAGAGAAGAAATACAGAAGGCAGACAGCCAAGGAACATGACATCTACAAGCCTAGGAACACCTGTGTCGACCAGAGGTGGGGTGGGGAATGGAAGTAGGGAGGGGGGGAAAGGAAGCAGGATCCTGTCTGGGGAGGGGGGGAGAGGAGGCAGGATCCTCTCTGAGAGACTTCAGAAGGAACATGGTCTAGCCAACAGGTGCACCTGGAATTCTGGCCTCTAGAACTCTGAAGCACCACAGTTCTGGCCTCAGAAGCCACCCAGGGTGTGGGATCTTGTTAGGGCCGTCCCAGAAAACCAAGACAATCGGGGACGGCATGACTCAGCAGCTCTCAGGTGGGTCTGCACAAGGGGCCTTTCAGAGAAAGGCATTGAGGAAATACCGGGCATTCCTCCTGCTCCAGCAGATGGCCTGCTGTCCCTAGCATAGTAAAGGCTCTGCAAAGACTTCAATCAAGAGACCTGGATGGAAGCCTTTCATTTCATTCAGTGTTTCTCTGGCTTATGGGTAGCAGAGCCCTCTGGCTCTTCCATGGAATACCGGTCAGCACGTGACAGGGCAGCTGCAGAGGGCTGGCTTCCTAGACCTTTCCAGAGGCCCCAGGAGCTCCTTGCCTGGGATCTACATCCTAATGCTCCTCCCCATCTACTCCAGGTCCGGTTCCCTGCCCCGTGGCCCGGCACATGGGTCCTTTTAGGATCGTTCAGGAGCACAAATCTACTCTGACCCCCAGGAGCTTGCCATGAGCTGCCATCTACCCCATGACAACGAGTCTAGAAAGAACTCTTATGAACCAGCGGATAAAGGAGACTTGGACACCAGAGTCTAATAAGCCAGATTTATTAGAGACCTGCACAGGGACTGTCTCCACACCATGTAAGGAGGGAGAGCAGGCCCCCACCCCGTGCAATTTCAGGTTTTATATACTTCCACGGTGGAGCACAAACAAATAGATGAACCAGCGCTGCTGGGATTGACAATTAGCCATTTAACCTTATCTTTGCAGAAACAATAAAAAACCTACTCTCCTAAACAAGCCTACCCGTCCACCAAGGAAATTCCATGCCAGTTAGTATAGTTAACTGAACTAAGGGCTTAAGGAGTTGGTTTGAAAGAACGAGTGGCGGGGCTGAGCCCCGGTGGGTGGCGTAGTGGTTGTGCACAGGACTGCAGCCCACTGGGATGGAGGTTCAATTCCAGCTCCACAGGAGCAAGGCTGGGCCTCCTACTCCCACCACCTGAGGGCAGTGATGCCCCCAAAAACAAGCAAACAAAAAGGAATGAGTGACTCTTACCTGATCCTCCGGCAGAGGGGAAATGGAGACATGGGGTGGGGTTCCTGAGAAGGCACCCTGCCTTTCCCCTAAGGGTTGGTTCCCATGGGGTCAATGGGCGGGACTTTGAACCCTTAGATTGGTTTCTAGGGTCGAGGAGCCAAGAGGAGCTGTGTCCCTTATTCCATCCGTGGCAGACTGGGAGGGGTAGGGAGCTCCTGGCAGGACCTTGTTGAAGTTCTGCTGCCCGACATTGTCAACGTGGCCAGCCAGACATGCTGGTCGCTCCCAACATTCAGTCTACCTTCCCAACAGAAAACATCACTGCAAAGATGAGGTGTCCCAGTCTCCCTTGCAGTTAGGAGTGGTCGCTGACCCGGTTATGATGAACAAAGACAGCAGAAGTCACTGAACAGGATTCTTCAAAGGGAATCACGTGTCCTGTATACCCGCCCTTCTCCATCCCTTCCGTCTTGCAACCTGCCACGGCTGGGAGGTTGTGCCAGCAGATTGGCAGCTGTGCTGTGACCAGGAGGTAGCATTCCGGAAGACACCGTCCGAGGCTCAGACAGTGAGGACTGAAGCCCCCGACACACAGATAATGGCGTCATGGAGCCATTACGCCTCTCTGGACTGCCTGCCTCTGCCCGGCTGGGGTGGCTCGAGGAAAAAGAATGTATTTGTGACAGACAAGGTCGCGTCAAACAAAGAGCCCGGAAGATTGTCCGGTGGAGAGAGGCTTTAGAGGGCTAAGGGAGGAAAGAAGTTCTTCAAGTCTCCCTGAGTTTCTTGAAGACTGATGAGAAGGCTCCTCATAAAGAAAGAATCTGGTCATCCCTTCGGGAAACCCAGAAGGACATGGATAGGAACCAAGCCATGTAAGCGTTACGGGGAAGTGTCTGCTTTCATCCAGTCCTCTTCAAAGAGGTGAGGATTCGGGCGTGGGGGGAGTCTGCACCGGTTGTACCTTCTCTTTGGAGCCTGACACGCTCACCCTAAAGTCTCCAAGGCCCACCTCTTTTCCATGGACAACCAGAGACATTTGTAACCAATCATCCACGTTTGTTTGGATTTTTTTTTTGGGGGGGGGGGTAGGTAATTGAAATTCTTTTTTTTTTTAACGAATTAATCATTTAATTGGGGCTATTTTAAAAAGCCCCAGAACTACCAATATCTGAATTCTATGTTGTTGTTTGGTGCCAATGAGTGGGCTCTGATGCGGGGCCGACCTGTAGACGACAGAACCAATGAAATACTGCTCAGCCTGCATCCCCCTGCACCCCCAATCACCATCCTGTTGAACCCACTGTGGCAGCCCAGCCACTGTGTGGCTCTTTCAGATCAAGAATGTTCCCCTTTCAGGCTGAGCCCCGGTGGCGTAGTGGTTGTGCACAGGACTGCAGCCCACTGGGACGGAGGTTCAATTCCAGCAGTGGGGCTGGGCCTCAGGAGAGCAGTGATGCCCCTCCCCCCCAAAAAAAAAGAATATTCCCCTTTCCCATCCACCCTCCGACATACCAATAAGCCATCCTGTTCCCGACATGGGGACCCCTCTGGCCCAGCCTCACTTCTGTGGGACAGTCCGGCCACACCTCCTCCGTGACAGATCGCGTCTTTCTTTCTCTGGTCCTTTCCACTGCCACCGCCACCACATTTGGCTTTAGCCCTCAGGAAACACGTGCCAAGTGGAACCACTGCTCAGAATGAGGCCGAGGTGCCCAGCACAGCAACACTGAGCTCAGGAGACCCAGGCCAAGCGGAGTCAACTGGCCACAGCCCCAGGCCCCACCCAGCACCCCCACCCCACCCCCACCCCATCTTGCTCAGTGGCGGAGACTTTGTTTCCTGAGACAAAGTTTGGGATAGCCTGACCGGGAAGAGAACGTGACGGGAAGGATCCTGCATCATTCATGTAACGCCCCCCTCCCCCAAATCCCCTGAATCCCCCACCCTCGCGCAGCCCAGCAGCCCAAGCGGATCCTTCGGGGTCCTGAGCCTGCTCCCTGCCCAGCCGGCCCCCTCAGCCTCCCCGAGACCTTGGCAGCAGCAGAAGGAGCCATCATTTATTATAAATCACACCGCCAACCCTACGAGCTTGTGTTTAGCACGTGCTGGGGGTCAAGGGTAGGCAGGAGCCTTCTCGTGCATAATTCAGGTCACCGAATACTCATGGCCCTGATTTTCTGAGGAGGACCAGAAGGCTCAGAGGGGGGGGGAAGGGCTCTGCGTTTGGACCCCGGCTGACAAGTCTAGGGTCCCTGAGGACCCTCGCAGTGGGAGGGGGTGCTCCCAGGGGCAGCAGGCAGCAGGATCCCAGCTGCAGGCGGGGAACTGGGTTCGCTACAAGCCTGTGCGGAGGCTTTCCAGGAGAAACTTCAGCCTCCACAGGGCCTCCCCCTCCAAAGCCCATTAAGCACAGAGGAGTAAAGCCCCAGCCGGGATGCCTCAGTTTGCAAGCCTCAGTGCTTCCTTCCCGGCATGAATTATTCATCCCCACGGCCAGGCAGTGCTTCAATAATGCAGGAGATAGAAGCCCTCGCTGGGCCCAGCTTGCAGCTGACCTCCACCCCCCACCCCCACCACCTCCTGCCGCTCAGGAAGGTCTCTATAGCCCTACTCCCCACCACCACCACCACCCATGCCGGAATCCAGGCTGCAAGCCTTTTGCCATCGCTGTGCTGCTTTTGGATGGACGGACAGACGGAGGCCCCATGTTCAAGTGCTCTGTGGTAGCCAAAAGGACGGCGGTTCAAACCCACCCATCGCCCCGCTCCGGAGAAAAATGCACAGGCTGCTTCCCTCAAGATCAACCCACAAAACAAAACAAAACTCGCCGCCATCAAGCCCATTCCAATAGGGCCGGGGGTTTCTGAGACTGACTCCAGTGGCTTAGAAAGCTTTGACTTTTTCCCTGGAAACAGCTGGTGGTTTCAAACTGCTGACCTGGAGTTTAGCATTCCCACGCATACAGCCTTGGAAACCTCTGAACCAGTTCTACTCTGCCCTATAGGGTCGCTCACAAAACCGTGGGGGGTAGCTGTACCCTGTCCTTTCCCTGCACGATGAGTCCAAACTGACACCACGGGGGTGGTGGGGGGAGAGTGAGGGGTAGTTTTTCAACAGGTTTGCTATGGGGTTTTGATGAACATCATATGGGGGTTCTTTGACCCCATGGCAATGGTTTGGTTTGGTTTGGGGTAAATCCATGTTTTGTCTTCCTGCCCAAGGTACCTTTTGTAGCTTCCTGCCCCCACTCCCCCTTTCTCCAGAGCCTGGCTGCTGGAGGCTGGAGAGCCCAGGCTATGATTTTGTGTTGTGAATAGAAGTTTCCATCTGTGCTGCTGTGGAAGCGTCCTTCTCTATGTGTGCAGGTTCCAGCAGTCGAGGGGCACCTGGGGTGGGGACCCTTGGAAGGTCTAGATTCCTCAGGAATTGTGCTTTGACCCTGACCCTGCCACTGCCCCTGCCCACCCACCCACGAGTGCCTTCTGGACCAGGACCTCGCCTCCCGTGGGGCAGTGAGGGGCAGGCCTCCTCCACGCCGAGACTTCCCTGGGGTTTCTCCTGTTCTCTCTGCGTCTCCGTGTGGCCGAGACCAGGGGTCCACAAACAAACTGCCAGCCACGTACAGTACGTACATGGGGCTCTGATATCACATTGGAAAATCTCAAAGGTTGTTATTCCGATAGTGGTGATTTAATTTATTTATAGATATATATTTAATTGCAACGCTCCCCCCATGTTTATGGCTCTCAAATCATTTTTAAATGCTTTGTTGTTTGTTTGTTTGTTTTGGGGGCATCACTGCTCTCCGGTGGTGGGAGTAGGAGGCCCAGCCCCACTGCTGGAATTGAACCTCCGTCCCAGTGGGCCGCAGTCCCACGCACAACCACTACGCCACCGGGGCTCAGCCCTCAGCTCCTCTCTTTCACCGTGAGAGCAACAGACCCTCAAAGAGGACAAGCTGGCAGTGCGGAAGGAGACCTGAGCTGGCCCTGGAGTCTGTGGGCCTGGAGTTCCCACTCTGTCAGCAGACAGGGAGACGGCTGCTCCCCTCTTGGTCCCCTTCAGGGCCGGGCACTTTGCCCCCAGCGGTACAGCACACGCAGGCTGGTGGTGGGTACACATGTTCAGCTTTATTTCTTGCCGTGCGGAGAGATACAGAGGCGTGACCTGGCGTGCGAGGGGGCGCTGGAGGGGGAGGTGCTTCTTGCTGCTCCCTGAACGCAGTGGGAAAAACGCCCTGAGTGCATGCAGCCAGCAGCTGGACCCTGGGAGGGGAGCTGCCCAGGTTCACAGGGACGCCCTAGTCTTCTCTGAGCCGATTTCTCATGCTGTCCAAGGCTCCTCTCTGTTCTGCTCCATCTGCCCCGCCTGTGGAGAGACCACCAGGAACCCCTCCAGTTGTTCTGGCCCTTCCAGCTATGGGCACCCTGCAGGCCACACTCCTGTGCTTGAGATGTGAGTGAGTCGGGGTGGGAGACCAGTGTCTGTGTGGGGAGTTGCACAGGAGGGTCTCGGGCACCAGGGGAACCCCACCTCTGCTTTGTCGGGTCCTGATCATCCTCCTGGCAGCGGGGTTGGGAGCTATGGGGCCCCCGGACAACAGTCTCCTGAGCCAGCCACAGCACGCACCTGACCAGGCCTGACCTAGGCTCACAGGTGACACAGCACCCCCAGCTCGGGCCCCAACCCCACCTGAGTCAGGAGACTCTATTTGGGCTTGAAAGGCCCCATAGTGAAAGCCCAGCCAGCCCCTGCTGCAGGAGAGGCCAGCTCAGGTGGACACTGCTGTTCCCCTGGGCTCTGCCCCCCTGCCTCCGGCAGACCCTGCCTCCACACTAACAGGAGCCTCTGAGGAGAGTGGAGAGGTGGCCAGAGAGAGGGGGTGCAAGGGTCCTGACTTGCCACCTTGAACCTTCCTGAGTACAGTCTGGGAAGTTGCGGGGTGGAAGTGGAGGTGCGGGGGCAGTAACCCTGTCCTATTGAAGGCCTCCTCGGACAGGAAATCGGGCAACATCCTTCCAAGGACCTAGGAGCCAAGACAGTGGGGAAGGCACGACCACAAGATAACCCCCACTCACCCCCCTCCCCACACCTGAGCCTCCCAGGTGAAAGTTGTTCAAACTTAGGGTTGAAAACCACTGAAGAGGTCAGGGGGCTGCTCAGTTTCTGGCTGGGGCCCCATTGGGTCCTGCCAGTCTCCTTGCCCAAGGCAAAGAGGCCCAGCATCCTATCTTCCTCCTCTGGGCACATGAATGTACCCCCAGACCCGAGTTCCCTGCAGTCCTGCCACCATACTCTCCTGGGCCCCTACTCTCTGGCACCCATGACCTTTTAGCTGGACCCTGAGAATCTGCGGACCCGAGAGACAAAGGAACTTCCATGAAACAACTCCAGCTCATCCTACCTGCTGCCCACCCCGAGGCACCCATGGAAAGCCCCACGATGGTCCCAAGGCCTTCTTCCAAGAGGTCTTTTGTCAGGGGTCAAGGGCACAGGGCATGAAGGCCAAAAGGGTGTCCGACTAGGTCCCACTGGGCCTCCGTTCTAGCTCCTTCCCACTGGCCTTCTGGATGGGGTCAGGTCCAGCTGAGAGCAGGGCAGGTTGGGCTGTCGAGGCAGACACAGCTGGGAGCAGAGTCCTGGGGTTCTCGCAGAGTACGGGGTGGGGGTGGGGTTCTCAGCAAGCTTCCCTTTCCCCACAGGATTCCAGGCTCATGCTGAGGGGCCCAGGCTCCAAGCTCAGCGCTGGCATGGCAGCGGGCATGCAGGAAAAGGCATGCACGCCGTCTGTTTTGACCCCTCAAGAAAAATACAAAAGATGAAGTCCCTCAACTGTGTCCCTGGTCGGCAGCCAGGCAGGGGGGCTCCTCTCCTTTCCCCACAGGGCCCCGTCTTCGTCATGGGGGTAGTTTCTTCTCCTTCGGGCAGTTTGTGCTGCTTGGTGGGTCCCAGGAAATGGTGGGCGTTGAGAAACAGCCGGAGACGCGTTGGTGAGATGCCCGACGTCCCGCACTGGTTCAACGGTGGTCGGTTACCTTTCTTTCCTGCCTGCCTCTTCCCGCCTGGTCTGGGCGGTTGAAGGATGGCGTGGAGGTTTTCCTCCTTGTGCTTTTGGTGCTGGGGGACAGGCAGGCACTCGGCAGTCACATTGGGGGTTTGGGGAACTCCAGCCTGTCCTCCATGGTGAAGGGGTGTGTGCGTTCAGAGTTCTCCGGCAGGCCAGGGCTTCCCTCTGCGCGTCAGCTCCCTGGTCAGTCTTATTTCTTCTAAACTGTAAAGAGAAGAAGAGTGCAGAGTTCAGAACAGTGGGACCCCTATCTTCAAGCCCCTCTTTCAGGATAAGGGGTTTTATTTCCTAGCAGGAACAAGGGCCGAAGCTCAGGATTGGGTTGGCTTTGGTTTGGTGACTGGGTAGAAGAGAACTTCAACCAATCAGAGGATTACAGCCTTGATGATTGGTTCAGAGGAGGGTGTGCCAGCCCTAACGGGGCCAATCAGAATCAACCCTGGGACTTTAGCTAAAACTGTCAGGAAAGGGCATTTGCCTCTCCAGTCCTGTTCTGTTACTCAAAGCAAAAAACTGGACTCATTGTCTTTGAGTAAATCCTCACTTACAGCGACCGTAGAGGACAGAATAGAACTGCCCCTCTGGGGTTCCAAGACTAAATCTTTAAAAATATATTTTTTCATATGTATATGCTATTTATAATTAATCATTATTGGGGGCTCATACAAGTGTTATCACAATCCATCCATCCATCATGTCAAGCACATTTGTACATTTGTTGCTATCATCATTTTCAAAACATTTCCTTTCTACTTGAGCCCTGCGTATCAGCTCCTCATTTTTTTAGTTTTTTGGGCATCACTGCTCTCCGGTGGTGGGAGTAGGAGGCCCAGCCCCACTGCTGGAATTGAACCTCCGTCCCAGTGGGCCGCAGTCCCGCGCACAACCACTAGCCACCGGGGCTCACATTTTTACCCTCCCTCTCTCACCCTCCCTTCTTCATGAACCCTTGGTAATTTATAATTTTTTTTTCATGTCTTGCACTGACCAATCTCTCCCTTTTTCTACTCTTCTGGTGTCCATCCCCTTTGCAGAGGGTTAGAGGTACATCGTTGTGATTGGTTCCCCCTTTCTCCTCCCACCTTCCCCTTCCCTCCTGGTATGGCTACTCTCAATATTGGTCCTGAGGGGTTTCTCTGTCCTGGATTCCCTGTGTTTCCAGCTCGGACCTGTTCTCATGTACATGCTCTGGTCTAGCAGGATTTGTAGGATAGAATTCGAGTCATGATAGTGGGGGATGAAGAAGAAGCATTAAAGAACTAGAGGAAAGCTGTATGTTTCATTGGTGTTATATGTACCCTAACCGGGCCGTCTCCTCCCCGCGACCCTTCTGTAAGGGGATGTCCAGTTGCCTATATATTGGCTTCAAGGTCCCACTCCGTTCTCCTGCCTCCCTTTCACATTGACATGGTCTTTTGTTCTGGGTCTTTGATACCTGATCCTGTTGACCATCATGCTCACCCAGGCTGGTGTGCTTCTGCCATGGGGGCTTCCTTGCTTCTCAGCTAGATGGCCGCTTGTTTGTCTTCAAGCCTTTAAGACCCCAGAAGCTGTATCTTTTGATAGCCAGGCACCATCAGCTTGCTTCACCACATTTGTTATGCACCCGCTTTGTCTTCAGGGATCATGTGCAAGACGAAATCAAATCTTTATGGAAGTAGACTACCTCACCATTCTCCCATGAAGCAGCTGGTGGGTTCAAACTGCTGCTCTTGCATTTAGCGGCCCACCTTGTCACCACCAGAACACCTCATTTTGTTACTAGACTGCTAAAAATTCACAGGGTAAACGAGTGGAAACCTCAAGGCCCTTAGTCACCTCCAGGTCTGGAACTGAACTCACCACCCCCTCCTGCCCCTGCCCCCCCCCCCAGTCCATGTTATTGTCATGGCACATTTCAGGCCACAGAGCAGCACGGACCCACAGAGACGAAGCCCAGAGCGTTAGGAAAGAAGGAGGGATGGAAACAGGAAACACAGGGAGGAAGTGGGAAGCGCGGTGATGCCTTGAGGGGATTACAATGAAAGAGTTGAAACAAGCAAGTGATGGATTGTTGAATGTACAACTGATGAGGGTCTGGCTCTGTAAACCTCCACCCAAGTCACAAGAAAAAGTTGCAAACAAAACAAAACAAACAAACAAACCCTTCTTGGGGTAGCTTGCCATTCTGAGGGGCGGGAAAGAAGGCAACACTGGAGAAGGCAGAATGAAGAAGGAGAGAAGAATGAAGGCCAAGATCACTTGAACACCTGGATACAGCCCCATCTAGAGAATCCCAGCTAAAATGACAAGCCTCAGCCAAACGAAGGAAACCGAGACCCTGTGGAGCGACACTGGGAGGTAAGATGCTGGGCACTGCCTCTCCCAGACCTACGGCATCGGTCAGACTCTGCTCGGGAGCTGCTGCGGGCAAGAGAGAATGAGCTTGCTCTGGCTGGTGGCCCAGGAGACCTGTGACCCCAGACTGGATCCAGCTGTCTTTCCCCGCATTGCATGCGCCGCCCTCTAGATAACCCCTTGGGATGGGATCAGTCAACAACAAAGAAGAGCGGATTCAGGAGGGCGGGCGGGCCGAGAGTCTGCACTTCTGACACACCCTTCGACCCCTCGTGGTTTCAATAGCACTGGTCCCTGGACCACGCTTCGAGGAGTCAAGTCCGTGGTAAGAAAAGCCTGGGTTCCTTATGGGGGATGATGGAGATCCCCGGACACCTCTCCTGGTAAGAGGCACAAGCTGGGAGATTAGCTCCCCGACCATATGGCCCAGAGACCCACAAACCACATTGATCTTGTGAGCAGCCCTGAGTCCCCTTTAAAAAGGGGTCCTGCTTAGGCAGGTCCACCAGGCCACCTTTGGGTGCTCACCAAGCTGCACTTGCTGGCCCCCTCCACCTACACTGTTTATGCCCAGCGTGACCTGGGCACCTCGTCTGGCCCACCCTTCACAGGGTGCCACACGAAGGCCTCTTGGGACCGTGTGACAGAGGAAAACTCCCATGCTTGGCCCCAAAGACATCGGCCAGGTCACGGCTGCGACAGTGCCTGTCCTCAGGTTCTGAGCCCTCTCTGTGCTCTTCCGCTGCCCACAGCCCAGCACAGGAAGTCAGAAGCCCGGTCGCCACTGAGACGCTCATTTGGGGGAGTGAGAGGGTGTGGCTGGGCCCCCACAGGCTCTCACCCCCGCACAGTTTCTTCCTCAGGGGGAAGGGCCTGGCTCCGTCCATCCTGCAGATCTCACACCATGAAAGCTGCTGCCCCTCACCTGCACACCTGCGGGCCTCACCTGTGAAGTTGACGGTCACGGCCACAATGATGATGACAATCCCCAGGACGATGAAGGTGATGCTGAGCAGCCTGGCCAGACGGCCCAGTCTCCGGGCCCCGTCCAGGTCCCCCTGCTGCACGCTCCCACGAGACTGCAGACAGAGAAGGCAGAGGTCTCAGGCAGTCTGTCAGTAAGGTGACCAGACACTCCGCTTTTTAACAATTTAACAGTGTCCCACGGTGTTTTAAAATAAATAGATTACAATACTATTTTTCATTCTATGAACATTTTTGTTGCTCCACATAGACCAAATTTTTAATCAAGAAAACACACACACACACACCCAGGTCAATGGTGTCCCGCTTAAATCTGGTCACTTTATATCATCACAGCAAGTCCCTCAGCCCTGCAGGTCACCCCGAGTCCTAGCCCACAAGTGCTGCAGCCTGATTCCAGCAGGCCCCCTCTAGGAGATGAAGTGGACTCCAAAAGGAAATTTTGGTGGTGGACTCCATGGTGGCCCAGATCTCTTGTCGCTGAGGTTGCTGAGCCAAGTCTGCTTCTCATGGTCCGGAGCAGAGTCCAACCCTGCAGGAGGGCACATCTCAGGGCAGAGGCAGGACAGGTGATGCCAGAGACAGAGCACTTGCCAGCCTGGTGCACTCCCAGCCACACTGAGATGACATGAGCTGATAGGTCAGGCCCCCTAAGGCCCCACTCCACCCCCCTCATTTCCCCAGCCATGCCAAGGTCCCCAGACAGCCAGGTGTCTTTTTCTATGGCCTGATGTGCCCGCCTCTTGCCCTTTACCAGCCCCATCCTGCCCCAAGGAAAATAAAGATAACACCAGAAAATACCCATGGTCCTTCCTTCCCTAGTTCTCACCCAACCTTTGTTGGACCAAAGCCCACTCCCCAGATCACTTGAGAAAGGGGCTGAGCTGGCAAGACTGGGGGCTGGTTCCCGCCTTGTCCCTCTTCTCAGGAAGTGCCTCCCCACTCCGCCTCTCTAGGACCTAATGAAAGCTGATGGGTGAGAGTAGCAGTGCAGACAGGGACAGAGAGGATCCTGAGAGGGTCTTTCGGGAGGCACTTGGGTCAGTCTTACAAGAAACCATCTGCAAGGAGGGACAGGGCTGGCCCCATGGCCGCCCAATGTTGCTCCAATACTAAAATTCCCAATTTCTTTTTGACTTTCTTGGGCTTTCCCCAAACGCCCCGGGAATAGACTGCAGGCCAGTCACTTGGTTATTTGATGTTCTGGGGCTCTTTGAGTTCTGCCTGGAAAGACAGTTAAGTACTATGATGATGATGATGATGGTGATGACGATGACAGTGGTGGTGGTGGTGGTGATGATGGTGGGAATGATGGTGATGGTGGTGATGGTGATGGTGGTGATGGTGGTGATGGCGATAGTGGAGGTGATGGTGGTGGTGATGATGGTGGTGATTATGCCAGGTGTTTGCTAACGACTTTATCTAAGCCAGAGGTTCTCAACCTGTGAGTCTCGACCCCTTTGGGGGTCAAACAACCCTTTCACAAGGGTTGTTCAATTCACAACAGTAGCAAAATTACAGCCATGAAGTAGCAACGAAAATAATTTTATGGTTAGAGG
Source organism: Nesogale talazaci (assembly GCA_004026705.1). NCBI lineage: Eukaryota > Metazoa > Chordata > Mammalia > Afrosoricida > Tenrecidae > Nesogale > Nesogale talazaci. Next base: position 23,942 of record PVJH01025132.1, read on the forward strand.
TCACCACAACATGAGGAACTGTATGAAAGGGTCATAGCTTTAGGAAGGTTGAGATCCACTTAGATTCTAAGCATTCTTTTTTTTTTTTTTACTTTTTGTTTTGTTTTTGTTTTTTTGTTTGTTTTTGTTTTGTGGCATCACTGCCCTGGTGGGAGTAGGAAGCCCAGCCTTGCTCCTGGAGAGCTGCTGCTGGATTTGAACCGTCAACCCTGTGGACTGCAGTCCTGCACACAAACACTAGGCCACCGGGGCTCAGGGATTCTAAGCATTCTTATTGAGTTCAGAATCACTCTACAATGTGTTGGCAATGTTGACCCCCCCCCGCCCCCAGCAATGGAAAGTCTAGGGTTCAGAGGTATTGCCTTCCCCCTCCTTCTTTCCTTTAGGTGGCTGTCATTCTCAGTCACAATGTCTTCCCTACCCTACCCAACAAGTTAGCGTTATCCCCTAGTCAATTCCGTTTCTCCATGCCCCTCTGCAGGTCCCGTCCACCTGCCTCAGTCCAGCACCAAATCCTACCCAAGCTGCACCAACAGCCTCCTGATGATCACCCAGGCTTCCAGCTCTGTGCTGCTTTTTTTTTTTTTTAGGCATCACTGCCCTCAGGTGGTGGGAGTAGGAGGCCCAGCCTTTGCTCTGTGGAGCTGGAATCAAACCTCCATCCCAGTGGGCCGCAGTCCCGCGCACAACCACTACACCACTGGGGCTCAGCCCCGCTCTGTGCCTCTTATTCCAGTCCCCATGCACCGTCTCACTGCCCCTCTATGCAGGACCCCTGGAACACAGCCGTGTGTAATCATATTCCCGTTCCTACCCTCACCGACTGGCTGGGCTGACTCTGGTCCCACAAAGGAAGGTGGTTGTGGGGGGATTTACAGAGAATGTTCGCGGTACACTGAGAGTTTCTGAAAAGCGAGAGGCTGGGGCGAGTTCCTGGAAGGAGGACATTTTGAGATCCGAAGAATGACTGCATCACGGGCTGCTGGCTATGAGGTCAGCAGTTCAAACCCACCAGCCACTCCCCCAGGAGAAAGACGAGCCTGTCTGCTTCCCTAAAAGATTGCATCCTCATAAAAATTCTCGGGATCAGTTCTACTCTGCCCTAGCAGGTGACCGAGTCTGGATGGTCTTAATGGCCATGGGCTTTGGAGTAAGAGCAGGAGGGACCAGATAAAGGCGGGTGTGGCTGACCCCGAGGGCAAAGAAGATGAGACCCAGCTCTGCTGACACAGGAGGGAGGCTGGTCCTCCTCTCCAAAGCAGCGAGAGCCTGGGGGCGCTAGGAAGCTGGGGGCAGCAGAATGATGAGACAGGACAGCGATTTCCTTGGCTGCGGGGCTGGGATCGGAGAGAGGCAGAGTTAAGTGGGAGCTCTTGCAGAAGTTCAGTCAGATGGTGGCGGTGGCTGAGGCCACCGTGCCCTCTCAGCAGCATGTCCATGGCCCCCAGGGTCCCCAGCACCCAGTGCCAGCTCGGATTCAAGCCACATTTCCTGAGCTGAGATGCCTTGGCTGGTGGTGTCTCCAGCCTGCATTCCCTGCTTCCCCACCCACCTGGCCCACCTGTCAGCCCCTCTCTCTCCCGCCAGAGGTGGCCCCAAGGCCACCCCTTCTGTGAAGTCCACCAAGCGTCCTCCACTTCCACCGGAATAGCAGCTGTCCCCAACATCCTGGGAACCTTTACCCTGTGCTGAGAGGCTATCACCGGGACCCTGCCAGCCCCCACCCCCCCTGAGAGCGTTTCATCCCCGTGTAGCTTCTCTGCGGCTGAGCTTGTGAATAGCCATTTTACAGATGAGGAGCTGGAGGGTGGGCCACTTGCTGGGTGTGGGGGAGGGCAAGGGAGAAGACGGAGACCAGCCGGATGAAGGAGGGAGGGCTCCAAGGGTCTCCAGCTCGGCCTGGAGTTTGTCCTGTCGGCAGCTCCGAGCTGGGGAGGGACTTTCAGTGGGAGGCGCCTCTCTCGTTGTGATTTAGGGAGGGGGTGGGTTGGAGAGGCAGGTGGGTTGAGGACAGTCAGATGGAAAGATTGGAATGAGCTTAGGGTATGGATAAAAAGGTTCCGATTTGAGCCGTTCTGCAAGAAGGATCAACATTGCCTACTGGTGAATCAGACGGGCTGTGGGGAGGGTCTGCCTGGGCTTCCCGGTTCTGGGCTTGGGGGATGGGTGGAGGCGGGTGCCGCTCTGCAAATGGGAGACACCAGCGAATGAGCGAGAGGCAGGTGGTTAGAAGGGGAGGGCTGGCGGTGGACTTGCCCTTCTGGGTGTGTGGGTGTCCCTTGGCGGCTGGATCTGGAGCCAAGAGTTGCCAGCATGGCGGAAGGTGCCTGAAGCTATGGGCATGGGGAAAGTCACCAGGCAGCGTGCCCACTGGGAGGGCACTAACGGGGAGAGGGCAGGGCTGAGGCAAAACAGCCTAAAAAGACAATGGAGACGACACAGGAGTGGCCTGAGTGTGGAGGAGTGGCACCCCCCAGACCCCAGATGAGAAGTGCCCCAGCCGATGAAGGAGCAGAGTGCAGCACAACACTGAGCAAACACACAACGTCCCTCTACCTCTTCAATGCTTCCTGCCTCCACTATCGTGATCCCAATTCTACCTTACAAATCCGGCTAGGCCAGAGCGTGTACATGGGTACAGATAAAAGCTGGAAACACAGGGAATCCAGGGCAGATAAACCCCTCAGAGTGTTGTAGTTAGAACCTACCACCGACCAGTCACTCCGAGAACCCCCCTCTCCAGGTGAGAAGCCGTGGTCTTGAGTTTGGTTCGAGGCAGAATGGCCCTGGCAGTCCGCCCTGCCCTCTGGCCTGGCAGTTTCTGTTCACATGGACCACAGCAGCGGCCACTTACTTCCCTGGAGAAAGTCTTTCCTTGGAGTTTTTCCGCACATTCGCTCCGCTGTAGTTATGAGTTGGGCCATAATACCACGGGGTCGGAGGTTCGAAACCACCGGCCACTCCACGGGAGAAAGATGACTTTCTGCTCCACGGCTGCCCTCTCAGAACCGTCCAGGTCCCTGTGAGGCGGTATGACCTTTGGCTCCCCCTGCCCTCCCCCCCAAGAGAACAGGGTGCCCTGTGAACTAGACTGGCTCCCAGGAGAGGGGACCATGGGACAACTCTAAACACACCCCACGGCGTGCTCACCTGCCTTCACCCAGATCCCCAAGGAGGCAGGAATGTGAACTCCCACCCTACCCCGCTGCCTGAGTTCAAACCTGGGCTCCTTGTGCACCGGCCGGTAGCTCCATTCTCTGAGCTTCTGTGTCCTCACCTGTCACGTGAGAATGATGACAAGATCTAGTCCTCACAGGTCACAGCAGGAGTCTCGAGATACTAGAGGGACAGCATCTGGATCCTCTGCCTGCCATTCTGTGAGCGCTCCGTCAGTGTGGGTCATCTTACCCAATCACCTTCTCCCTGACTCCTGGTATGTCCCTTGAGGAATTCATTTCCACCACTATCCTGGCCCCCAACGACCCCACTTCCCCCAAGGGCTCCTCCTCCTCTGAGACCTCAAACCTCTTACCCCTCCCTCCATCACTCCATGTCTCCTACCCTTTGATGTCAGACCTGGGACCCTCCCTCTCCACCAAGGCTCTTGAGCTCTCCCTGAGCCCCCCCTTTTCCCTCCCAGGCCAGTCTGGACCCCTGGGGACCTCATCTAGGCCACCCTGCTAGCAAAATCTGGGCCTCTTGGTCCTTCTTGCACAACTCAGTCTGTTACTGGTCACAACATCCCCTCCACTATTTCTCAACAATGGCCTTGCTCGCCTTGCTCCCTGGGGGCCTGGAGTCCCTGCAGCACACATTCACGCTGTCATTTCCCCGTTTCTACCTACTTCTGCCCCCACAGCCTCTCCTCCAGCCTCCCAGAGACCTCCTTCTCGACATGGGGCTCTCTCTGTCCCTTCATCAGGGACACTCGTGGTCTTCAAACGGACACATCAGTGGACACTGTCACCTTCATCTCCCTTGACAGCAGGTGCCCACTCCCTCCGTCTTCCCATCCTTGCTCCTGAGACGTCTCTGCCTCACCCGAGTTTCCCTTCTGCCTCCTGGAAGAGGATCCTTTCGACTCTCTTTCCATCCATTTCCCTCGGCCCACCGCTCCACTGTTGCAGCTCCCCAAAGCTCTCTAAGAGATGGCTTGGGATCCTTGAGTTAGCAAAACACTGCCTCCTTAGCAATCATCCTATCAGTGCTTCTCAGTGCTCTCCTTGCCAAGCCCACTGCCCACTTCAGGCTTCACTACGGCCTTCCTGGAAAAAATAGCTCTCAAGGAGTCTCCCAGCTCCCAATCCCGCCTGAACCCAAACCGAACCCAACTCACGACGGCTGAACCCATGCTGGCTCCTGGGGACCTCACCGTGGGTTTGCAAGACGAACTGTAGTAGAACAGAAAGTCCCGTCTTTCTGCCAAACAGCTGCTCGTGGTTTTGAACGGCCAAACATAGATCACAGGCCAACACACAACCACTGCGCTGCCAGGGCCCCTTTGCAACCGAAAGTGAGTTCACAACTAGGGGTCAACCCCTCGCCCCTCTGCTCACAACTCTGTAGGGATGTGGAAGCCGGAAGGGTGCAGAGGGATTCCACCTTACTTCCGCACAGGATTACGTGCACATCTGGGAAACGGCCCAGGTTCTCCTTGCGGTGGTTGAGTTGAAGATGTATGTGATATACGTGAATTGTGACAGGTGAGACTGGTGGTGGGCTCTGTAACCCTTCCCCTGAGTCACAGAAAAATATTAAAAAAAAAAAAAACCTCTTTAGGACGAGACCCTGAAGTTGCCTGTCGGCACAATAAAAGATTGGCTCATAAACTCAAGAACATTACCCATAAGGACTGTGCTCTTTGAAAAAGCCTGGGGGTGGGGCTGAGCCCCGGTGGCGTAGTGGTTGTGCGCGGGACTGTGGCCCATTGGGACGGAGGTTCAATTCCAGCAGTGGGGCTGGGCCTCCTACTCCCACCACCAGAGAGCAGTGATGACCCCCCCCCAAAAAAAAGAAAAAGTCTGGGGGTGGATAGCCATAGTGTCTGACCAATGCAAGGGATCTAATCAATGACACTGAACTAGACAAGTAGAAGTTGTGGCCCTCCCGACATGATCGCTGAGGACAAAAGGGTGCAGAGGCAGACAGAGGAAGGAAGACGGAGGAAACTGATGGTACCCAGCCACCAAACAATAAAGTATCTGGGATCCTAAAGGCCTGAAGGTGAACAAGTGGCCATTCAGCGCAGAAGCAGCAAAGCCCACTTAGAAGAAGCATACACCAACATTTGTGATCACGAGGGGTCAAAGGGAGCAGATATCAAACATCAAAGATATCAAACATCAGGAAATAAGAATCAACAGAGGGGGGCTGAGCCCCGGTGGCGTAAGCTATTGAGTGCGGGACTGCGGCCCACAGGCTTGGCGGTTCAAATCCAGCAGCGGCTCTCAGGAGCAGCACTGAGTAGCTCCCACGACCACCAGAGAGCAGTGATGTCCCCCAAAAAATAACTAACTAACTAACTAACTAACTAACTAACTAAATAATAAAATAAAATAGAAAAGCATTATATGAGCCCCCAATAAAATGATTAAATATAAAAGAAGAAGTTGTGGAACCGATGTATGTTCTGCTGTGGATATATTTGCCACAGTGAGAAAGAATAATAATAATTACATGAATAACAATGAGTACAAGGAAGAAGAACATGTTCCAGAATTGAATATGATGACAATTGAAAAACTCTTAGTCTACGATTGGATTATTGGATTGTATGACGTGAATAAAGTGCTAATCCATATAACTGTTTTAAAAAGTTTAGGGGCAGCAGCGATGGTCTTCAAAGAAGATTGTACAACACACAGTCTCAAATTCTCGTATCACAAAGTGCCCTGGCGAGGTCCTGGGTCTGCACTGGGCTGCTAGCCACAAAGCCGGGTGTCTCCAAACCACCAGGGCCTCCATAGGGGAAGATACGGCTTTCGGCCCCAGCCAGGGGTCGGCCTCAGAAACCCACAAGGGCAGGTCTACCCTGCCCTCCAGAGTCACTGCGCGTCGGATCTGACGAATGGCAGTGAGTGACATGTCACTAGATGGCCAATGGTGACTTTAAAACAGTGGTGAGACTCTAAGGGGGATAGGAAACTAGATGAACAGAAAAGGACCAACCAGTGGGAAATCATGAGCATGCTCACCCAGGGTAAAAACCACACAGACTTTGTGCCGAAATGGTTGAAGGGCTGTGTCAACAGTCATGCCCTCAAGAAAGCATTAGTTAGCAAACCCAAACCTCAGGCCTTCCTCCAAGCCCCTAGGATAAAACTTAACTTCTTAGAGTGGGTCCCCAACTCCCTCGCCTCCCTTCCCCCTCATGGCCCCACACCCTTGTGCCATGTCAAGTAGACCATGCTGTAGTCACCGCTTCCCAGAAGCCCAGAGAATTGCCTGGTTCCTAAGAAATCCATCCTGTGCTGGAAGGGGAAGGGTCCTCCCCCTCTCTCCCACTGGGCCGTCCTAGAATAAGCAGGCTTCTGCAGATGGAACCGATGAAGGATGGAGTGACTGATCACTATAGCCAGAAGTTTGTGGGAACCCTCTGCCCACTGCTGTGCCCAGACTTGGAGCCAAGCTTGTTCCCACGCTCTCCCATTTTCCTTAAAGCCAGGTGTTCCCTCTCAGCCCCTTCACTCCCCCAGCACCAGCCTGACTCAGCCACCAGGGCAGAGCCTGACCACCTCAGCTCTTGCCCCTCCAGTGGCCATGCAGCAGCTCCGGTGAAATGGACACATTGGGGAACCAGTCAGAGATGACCCCGTATGAGTCTGTGACTGTGGACGGGCCAGGATGGACAGAAGGAAGAGGCATGCTTCCCGAGGGCTGGGGAGGTTGGTGGCATCTGGGGGTGACAGCTAATGGATGCAGGGCTTCTTGCTAGGGTGATAAAAATGTTCTAAGACAGTGCGTGGTTGTGACAGCCCCTTTCTGTGACTATACTTAAAAAAAAAAAAAGACCTGTACACTGTAAACGGGGGAATCGTTTGGTGGGTGCATGACCCACCACCCATTGTTTGGGCCAAATGGCTTTTCGGACTCTACAATGACTTCCCAGCCCCCATTGGCAGGACTCTCAGCTGCTGCTTATATGTTACTGCTGCATCATAGACCGGAATCTGTACCAGCTGTTGTTTGTACAGGGCTTGCATGACCCCACGCCTGGCGCATGTATGTGCGCACACACACACACACACACACACACACACACACACCCTGGGGCCTAGCAACATCGGCGTTCTGGCTGCACCCATTCTGCAGGTGGCAATGCTAAGGAGAACAGTGGTTGGAGTGCCTGGCCCAAGACCGCCCAAGACCATGTGCTTATGTCCAGCACAGGTGGCTCTCTGAGAGAACTGTAGGCATCTGTGCGTGAGCTCCCGCCAGCCCCACCCCAGACGCAAGCTTCCTGGGGACTGGCAATGGTATCTGGCTGGGCACAGTGCGCCCTGCACGCAGCCCAGTGACTCCTAAGCCTGATCCAAGAGCCTTAAAAGGACATAGACATGCCCAGCCCTACAGGACGTGGAGAACGGCCCCCGTGGATTCCCATAGTCAGCCTCGGCTTTCTCCTTCGGAGATGCTGGTGGTTTCAAACTGCGGACCTTGTGGAGAAGCAGCCCAATTTGTAACCATGAACACACCAGGTGCGCCCCCAGAGGTGCTGGGGGGTGGGTATCAATGGTTTCACAGACTTGACAAACACAGCTCCTTCTCAACCGGTGCCCCTGGGTGCTGCGTCCAGCCAGTGACTCAGCTGTAGGCCACAAGGTTGCAGGTTGGGGTCCTCACACGGGGGGTGGG
>PVJH01025133.1:0-31981 GCA_004026705.1 Nesogale talazaci
GGGGGTTTGGTGTGTGTGTGTCCCTAATGACGAATGGTCCTACGTCTCTTTTCTTGAGCTCCTTGGCTGTGGGTCTGTCTTCCAGACCCTTGCGAGATGGGTCTGGATTTGTGACAGCAGAAAAGTGAGGTGCAGGGAGACCAGCACATTCCTTGGGCGGTGACGATGGTGCTGGCATATCAATAGAACTGCTGCCCCGGGTGGAGGAGCCGGTGAACCAGGTAAGCCCGCCTTGTGGTGAAAAATGTGTGAGACCTTTCAGTACAGATTAGTAAGTAAGCATATGTAACCTTGTGCTTACCTTGCTTCCTGGGTACTCTGGCCCTGCCAGGGTTTGTGAATCTGAAAAAGGACCTGGAGGGTGGACTTGGGAGCGAGGCCGATGCCAGTCAGGCCTAGAAGCAGAATCTTTGATGTGGCGCAAACATGTGGAACCGTGCACTACAGATTAATCAGTAAGCACAAGTAAGCCCATGCCTACCTCCTGACGGGGTCATCCAGCAATGACCTTGCAACCTGCAGAGCCCCGGTTCAGCCCTGGCTGAGCTCACACTTGCAGCCTCTGCTGAAGGAGTTGCCTGCCACGCTGGGTGCCAGGCCCGGGGAGGGCAGAGGCCCGTGTGAGCATAAAGCCTCAAGACAGGGCTCCTGCTGGGCCTCAGGATGCACGGACTCAGCCTCTGTTTGCCCCTTTCAGACAGCTGGGTGGGGGAGGCCGCCCGTGTGCACCAGTCTAAGAGGGCTGCCTGGAGTTTTCTCAGACCTTACGGCTCCCTATGGACCACAGTGTCCTGGAGGCCACCAGCCCGGCACACTCTCACCTCCTGATGTGTTGGCAGATGGCACAGATGCCGCTCAAAGAGAGGGTCTGGGGGGTGGGGGTGGGCACTGCTCAGCCAAACCCTGCCCAGGGGTGGGGGGTGGGGGGTCAGGCCAGACTGGACCCTCGCCCTTCTCTCTCCCTCTCTACCCTCTGAGGAGTTGAGGCACATCACAATAGCCAGGAGCAGCCCTGGGGCTGGGGCTTCAGTGACTTGTAAGACAGCACTGACTCCTGACCCCCGTGTTACCCATACTCTGAGGCCGCCCCATTAGCTGATGGCAGGACCACGAAGCATTTGCAGCAGAAGCGGGTCAGAACAGTGTTGCGCTAACCCCTTCCATGATGACAGGCTGGCAGCGCTGGGCGACGGATAGCACCACTGCCCGCAGCACTGCCTCTGTTACCGCCACCAGGAGGATGGGGTGCCCAAACCCCAAAGCCCTCCTCTCCAACCCTAAGAGATAGAGAAGATATGCTTGCTAAACTTTGCAGAAGCATTGCTGTTCAGGGACCAGAAGTGAATCGACAGCTCTCCCCGGCAGGCAGGGCAGAGCAGGTGAGCGCACAGCCCGAAAGGTGGGGCGGACAGCAGCACTCATTTTCAGCAGGGAGGTCGCAGAGCGAGACTTCAGACCAGGGCGAATTCAGGTTTGGCCCTTCTCCTTTGGTCTCGGGCTTGCCCATTGTCCAACTCCAAACCTGCAGAATGGACCCTGGTAGCCCACAGCCTCCCACTGGGGCATCTACTGAAGACTGCGTTATCCCCCGACAGCTATTTAGTCCCCAAACACGCAGTCCTTTGTTGGTGGGGGTGCTGGCCCCAGCTCACTGCAGCTTCACAAGCAGCAGACGGAAACACTGCCTGTCCCGTACCATCCTCACAGATGGCTGCGGTGGGGCCTTTGTGGTCCATAGGGTTTTCACTGGCTGATTTGGGGAAAGAGGTCATCAGGCCTTTCTTCCTAGTCTTAGTCTGCAAGCCCCACTGAAAATTTTCCAGCATTGTCACAGCCTGCAAGTCTCCGCTGACAGCCAGGGTTGGGGGTGGCTGTGCATGAGGTGTCTGGACTTGAAGTTCATCCGCGTGTCTTGCACAGAAGGGCAGAAATCCACCGTGCCCTTTCCTCCCACACACAGTGACTCAAAGGACAACTGAGCTGCAGACCTGTACCCCTTGTGGCAGCCACTGTGCCAGTTCATCTCATTGAAGGGCTTCCTCTTTCTCACTTCACCTTCTTGTTTACCGAGTTCAGAGAGGCCTTTTCTAGGGACTGGTTCCTGACAGCATGTCCAAAGCATATGCGGTGAAATTGAAATCTCACTGTCCTCACTTCTCAGACACACCCTGGCTGGCCTCCCTCCATTCCCTTAGACCCGCACAGAAACGGCAGCCTCCCGCACGGAACATCAAACCACCAACAACCCCCCGTGTGCAATCCCTTCCACCTGCCTTCCCCCACTCCTGCCCCAAAGAATCGCACCTTCTTCCAAATGCTTCCAGAAATGCAGGTTTTGGCTGTGTACCCACAGTGCTCATTATGTTAGTTTATGTGAATTGTTTCCATTTAGGTCTAATTACTGTACTGGAGGCTAACACTTGGCGTATCCTTAAACATGTGTCAAATTAACTTTGTTGGAAGTTGGGTTGGAGGAGAGGGGTGATACACGAAGGAGCCTTGGGCCAGATGGTCTCATTTCCTCAGTGGAAATGGCCACACATGTCATGTCTCTCAACTTATTTTCTTATCTGGGAATAAATCATGCCAGCTCTGCCTGGCAGCATCGTGGATTACACGTTGGGTTGGAAGGTCAGCTCTTCAGCCCTCCAGCAGCTCTGAGAAAGGCAAGGTGTTCCGTTGCCATGAACATTTACAACCTGGAGCCCCCCGGGGCAGGTCTAGCTGCCCGATGGGGTGGCTGTGAGTCGGAATCAGAGTTGGCAGTGAGTTTGGTTTGTTTTTCATTCTGGTGCTCCCCAAACTCGGAGGAGCACCCAAGGGAGAGCATTCTCCAAATGGTCTTTGGTCCACTGGTGTGGGACTGTACAGCTCGCTCCAGGTGCAGCGGAGGGCAGGCCAGACCACCCCAGCCCTCGTGGGCCTCATGGTCCAGTCGGACATGCGAGGTGAAGCGAAGGCTGCATGCGGCCGTCTTGTTAGCTGTCATCACGTGGGTCCGAGTCCAGAAGTGCTGAAACCCACAGACGACCCCCTAGTACTGGGAGCACAGCTTTTAGAGTCCCTGGATACCACGGTGTGACAAACCAACAGGCGTGTGGGGGACATGGAGTCGAGATAGCAACTGTTGCGCTCTTGTATGTGCTGAAGAGTGGGCTAAGCACGCTCCAGCATGACGTGATTTAGTCCTTACATTCGCATCACGAGGCAGCCACTCGCCTCCCTGTTTTTGTACACGGGAACCAAGGCTCAGAGGCGCCTGGGCACACCGAGGTGCTCGGCACATGTGTGTTGGCGGCGACACCTAGTGCGGGCTTGTTATCAAGTCTCGGACCTGGGCTCAGACACGCCAACAGCAGGGAGGACGGGGCAGGTCAGGGAGGCGCTTCATTCCGCTGTACATGGAGAGTGGGCCGTCCTGCAATTGACAAGCGGTATATCGATCTGTCTGTCTGCCTGTCTGTCCACTCGTTGGTCTGTCTGTCGATGGCACAGAGACGGCAGTGTGGCTCCAAGCCCCCAGGATGGACCCTCTGCTGTCACCAAGGAGGAGTGTAACATGTTCCATGAGGAAGGTGGGGACTGAAATAAGCATGACGACACTTTGAGAACTGTACACTTTTTTTTTTTTAGCATCGTATTTGGGGCTCTTCCAGCTCTTGTAACAATCTATACATCCATCCATTGTGTCAAGCACATTAGTACATTTGTTGCCATCATCATTCTCAAAACATTTTCTTTCTCCTTGAGCCCTTGATGTCAGTTCTTCATTCCCTACCCCCATTCCCCTTCCCCCAGAACTGTACACGTGTGTGTATATCCAGAGACATTTATCATCATCATTATCATAGTGGGTTTTCATTGCCTCAAACAAATGAGCACAAAGTTAATGTCTTAAAGCAAGACACTTTTTTCGGTTTTGCTTTCAATCTCACAGTATCTCGGAGTCAGGGTTGTGGGCATAGTCTTTGCAAGGCTGCTGGGCCCGGGGTCTCATCTGGAGGCTCGAGGCTGGACAGCGCTGTTTCTAGGCCACTCAGTGGTTGGAGGACTGAGATCCTTGGTTCTTGGCTTGCTGTTGGCTGGGCTGCCCAGGTCCTTGCTATGTGGCCTCCTCCCTGGGCATCACTCAATGGGACAGCCCACTTCTTCCAAGCCACCAGGGGAGACTACTCCAGCCCTGTCTGCTCCCAGTGTGGTGTCTTGTGTGGGGCAATGTCCTCAGGGAGTGACAGCCCTTTGCTCTTTCCAGCCGGTTAGAAGTTAGTCCCAGGTCCCACCCACACGTAAAGAGACAGGCTCACATACAGCTGAACTCCTGGAGATAGGGCCCATAGGGGTCAACTCAATCTGTGCACAGCAAATTTCTACTTGTGGATCTTTTTGCCTTCATAGATTCTTGTCATGTCTACAACTTAGAGAGCGAAAAGGAGGTGGCCAGAGGGATTTCTGACATTTTTCCTGACCACCCCGGACTGAGAGGCTCTGCCACGGGGGATTAATGCAGTCATGGTTGTTTCTATAAGGATCTCAGGAATTTTCCAAAAGGGAAGTTGAGCCCCCGGGTCTCCAGGCTCAGTCAGCAGAGAGGGGAGAGTGAGCTCTGCCCTGCAAAGCATGGAGGCATTTGATCTAAACTTGAGAACCGGGCTCGTTTGTTTCTTGCTCACCCGTGTGTCCCTGCATCCAGCACACTTGGGTGAGCTCCTTCTGGTGTGCGCCACACTAAAGGGGCACCGTGGTGCCATGTGGGCAGTGAGAATGGCAGTAAATACCCAGCAGTGTGGTCTGTGCCCAGAGGAGTGTTGACAGGGAGAAGGGTGCATCCCTCTGCCTGGGATGGCATGGGGAGGCTCACTCTCAATGAGTGTGTGTGTGTGTGTGTGTGTGTGTGCGCGCGCGCACTGCCAGGGCCAGCAGGCAAAGGGCACAGCATGCATAGCCTATCTGTGTCCAGAGGCAGCAGAGGTACCCTTAGGCCTTTGGGGACAATGAGCCGTAGTTAGAACTTCTCTCCCTCCCCACCTCCCCCCCTAGCTAAGAAAATTGCCAGGAGGAGATTGCTCCCCTTGACACCCTGACACTGTTTGTCTTTTGGGTTCCAGATTCACCTTGGGGGGGGTGAGTGGGGGAAGGGTGTTTGTCTTTTTTCCGCAGACACACCAATTCCTGGGAATACTTGAGAGTTTTAGAGAGAGTCCTCGGAACGTCATGGAGACACCAGTACCTGGACACTGTCACTGTGGATGGGAATCATTCTGGAAGGTAGCAGATGTTCCCCTCTTGTCTTGGGAAACGACAGGCGCACCGTTTCACCTTTGCCTGTGAGACTGGCCAGCCACAGAGCCTCCTTGGCTGCGGGGTGTGGAGCACACATGGCCCGCAGGCCCGGCCCGGGACCACAGCATGTGCTAAGTGGTGGTGAGTGATTGATACCGCGTTCCCGCTTCTGCCCTTGCTCCTGAACTTGACCTCATCGGTGAAGCTGATCTTAACAAACACCTTTGCGGCGGCTGCTTCTAAATGACGGGGACCCAACGCTCCCCATCCTGAAGCGGGGTGATTATGGTGTATCCGGTAGGAGCTGGGGTCTGGCTTCCAAGGGCAGGGTTGTCCCGTCCCAGGGTCAGAATCAGGAAGTGATGAGCCCTGGCGGCAGAGTGGATTATTTATTCACTGGGATGCTCAACACAGGCCAGCAGTTTGAAACCCACAGACTCTTCTCAGAAGAAAGACAAGGCTTCCTACCTCTAGAGAGAGTCACAGTCTGGGCAACCCACAGGGAGAGTTCTGCGCTGTCCTACAGGGTCCTCCCCAGGAGTCGGCGGTGACTCCTGAGCAGTGAGTTTGGCTTGTTTGAGTCCTTGGACGGGAGTCCTGGAGGATGCACATGGTGACTGAGTTTGCTGCCATGGGAGAGGGCCTGGTGGCCTGGTGATGATGCATTAGGCTGCCAGGTAGGCAGGTCCGATCCACCTGGCTGGGGAGGGGATGGTATGGTGGGTCAGGGCAGGAATGACGAGGGTATCTACTCCCAGAAAGCAGGGTCTCTCAACCTGTAGGTCGCGACCCCTTTGGGAGTCAAAAGACCCTTTCACAGGGATTGCCTAAGACCCTCGGAAAACACGTGAATCTTCCACAGTATGCGATGACATATGGTTTTGTGATGAATCACTGTGCTTTAATGATGTCTAATGATGTTCAACGTGTAACAATGAAAATACATCCTGCCTATCACATATATTTATACGACGATTCATAACAGTAGCAAAATTGCAGTGATGATGTCGCAGTGAAAATAATGTGATGGCTGGGGGTCACCACCCCATGAAGAAAGGGTCATGGCGGCATAAGGAAGGGTGAGAACCCCTGCCTATAAAGAGTTTGGCCACTCACCAGGACCGTTGTGCTCTGTCCTGTAGGATTTTGCTGTGAGCTGGAGTTGACTCTCGATGGCAGTGAGTTTTGTCTTCAGCTACTGCCTCTTGGGCTTCCCGTCCAACCTTTCGAGTAGCTTTCCATAGGTGGTTATTTTTTTATTATTATTTTTTGGGGGGGCATCACTGCTCTCCGGTGGTGGGAGTAGGAGGCCCAACCCCACTGTTGGAATTGAACCTCCATCCCAGTGGGCCGCAGTCCCGCGCACAACCACTATGCCACCGGAGCTCAGCCCCATAGGCGATTATTTAAAAGAACACAGCTCGGCCCATCAAAGAGCCTGGCTAAAAGCAGACTTTATGTTGCCAATTCGAATAAGGGCACGTTTCTGTCTCCCTGCCGTGTCATCAGAAACCCTGCTGGTCCTGCGCCATCCTCTGGTCTGCCTCTCCTTCGCCCCCTCTCTTCTCTACCAAGCACGATGCCCTTCTCCAGGGGCTGGTCTCCCCTGACCGGAAATCCAACATATGCAAGACGAAGTCTCGCCATCCTCGCCTCTAAGGAGCACTCGGTCCTCGTTCTTCTTCCAACACAGGTCAGTTTGTCCTTTGAGCAGTCCAGGGTACTGTCCATGGTCTTTACCAAGACCAGAGTTCAGAGGCATCAATTTTTCTTTGGTCCTCCTTATTCTGTGGCCAACTTTCACAGGCCCCAGAGGCCCTGGAAACTAACAAGGCTCAGGTCAGCCACACCTTCTCCTCAAAGTGACATCCCTGTTGTGCCACACTCCCAAGAGGTCATGTGCAGCAGGGCGATCGAAGGCAGTGATTAGCAAACTGAGGTTCATGGCCCTCTGCGGTTCTTTCAGGGTGAAGGTGCGCCTGTGAAGTAACTTTGGAAACAGTGGAAGGCTGTGATTTCAGGGCCTGGTGATTTCATTTGTTTGGAAAGACATATTGAAGGCTCTTGAGTGATTTTCAAGTTGTTAGGAGGGCCAGGAGGGGCTTTTTGTTCCCAAGAGTTTGCCAGTCTGCGGCAACAGGGCTTAGGAGATCTCTTGACTCCTGCCTTCTTGAGTGTCGATGGTGGATCCAATGAGACGAACCATTGATCTTGATGTTGTGAGCATTTGTGTTTTCTTCATTAAGATGTAGTCCGTGCGGAAGTCTACAGTCCTTGATCCTCGTCATTAAGAGCTTCAAGTCCTCCTCTCCCTCAGCAAGCCAGGTGTGTCACCTGCACCTCGCAGGTTGCTAATAAGCCTTTCTCCAACCCTGATGCTTCATTCTTCCTGTCATCCAGCTTCTCTGAGGGTTTGCTCAGCATAGAGATTGGAGAAATATGGCCAGGTACAACCCTGACACACACCTTTCCTGATTGTAGACCTTGGAGCCTGCCCTTGCTCTGTTCCCACAGCGGCCTCTTGGTCCGTGTACATGCTCTGCATGAGTACAGTGAAGTATTCTGGAGTTACCGTTCTTCTCAGGGTTAGCCATCGTTTGTTACGGTCTACATGGTCAAGTGCCTTGGCATCATTAACAAAGTACAATAAACATCTTTCTGGTCTTCAGGGCCTTAAGCCAATAGTCCTCCATCTGACACCAGCACTAATAGACTAATTTTTTAAGGCCGTTTGAAGGTGTCCAGAGACATGGTGCTGCCAGTACAGAGTTCCTGTAGCCTTGCTCCTTCCTGTCTTCCTATCAGCTGGTGCTCCTGTGAGGAACACCGCATTCCTGGGGTTTATTTGTTACAGAGCACGAACAGACATGGGTACATTATCAGGAACTAATGTCCAGTTGTTTGTGTCAGGGGTCACGCTTCAGTGTTGTACAGTTCTGTGGGGTTTGGGCAAATGCATCATGTCACGTATCCCCCATTACAGTGCTATATAGTATCGTCTTATCTCCTCGAAAATGCCCTGGGGTCCACCTACTCCTTCTTAACCCCTGCCCACAGCCCCCCAACTGCTCCTCTTTTCACAGTGGCCATGACTTTGCCTATCCCGGAAGGACATCCAGTTGGAGTCACACAGCCCTCCCCCCATTTTTAGCCCGAGTTTTCAAAGGCATCTCCTGGGCCGGCCACTTCCCTGGGGCGCAGTGAAGAGCTGGTGTCTCCCACTCAAACCTTTTTTCCTGCGGAAATGTCTGTGGTGACGACCCTGCTCAGGGTGCATCCAGCCTGACAGCCACCCTGGGTGGAACCCGGCTCTGGCCTCTGACTTGGTGAGTGGGCCAGCTTTTCTCATTTCCTGGGGATGGCAGGGGACAGGGGTGTGTCAGGAAGAAGCCCCCTTTCCACCCCTGTTCTCTCTCTGGTCGTCGTCTTTGCTTCTCCCTTGGGGCCAATGCCTGGAGTCTAAGGACAGAGACAGATAGTCCGTGGCCGCCACTGAGACACTGTGCCTTTCCTGTGGGTGTGGAAAGGACCGATTTTGACCCCTGGTGCTTTCTGATTTCTCTGTCTTAAAGAATATTCTTTAAAGGTGTGAAGGTAGTGATGGTGCGGGTGTAAAGTTAGACAGTTCACATAAAGTGGATGGGCTGGGTCTGTTTCTGTCCTCTTGTCCCCGTTGTTCTCCACAGGCTGCCCCGTTGGTCCTGGGTGAGTTTGCTCAGGTCACTCAGCTCCCTGGGGTTTCTGTTGACAGAGGGGCCGGATAGATGGGAGAGGATTCCAGGAAGTACCGATGATCTGGGCCTCTGGTCCATCAGGGGCCAGACCCTACGTATGGGACTTTGGGGAGTGATCCAGGACTAGCCTCTTTCTCAGTCCCCCAGACAGACTGCCATCTCTACTCTGCTCTCAAGTCTGGGGATGTCTAGCTGATGTGACTGTGACTCAGGCCTCCCAGGGTCTCAGCATGCATTGGGGGTGGTTTCTGGACTGGCATCCAAATGGACTGAAGGCTCCACAGACCCTGGACCTGAGGGTCGGGAGGCTGTTTTAGGGGGCACAGCTCTGTTGGCCTGGGCAGCCCAGAGTCTGTGGATGTGCCTGGCTTCCTCGCTCTGGAATCTTTCAGAGACAGAGCAGCAAGGGGTGTGCAGCAAGGCTGCAGAGTCTGGTTCGGGGAGGGGGGTAGGTAAGTGGGTCCAGCAGCCCAGCAGACTGCCCCTGCAGATGTGCAAAGAGCTGGCATTCACAGCTGGCATCGCTTCCTCTCAGGAGGCTGATCCCTGGCGGGCTGGACATGCACCTGAAAGGTGTCAGCACCTGATCCCTCTGCACTGAGGGACGCATCCAGGACGTACTTGCCTGAGATTCCCACGAAAGAAGGGACGTGCTTTTGATTGTATCTGAGCTGGATAACTATTTGGGTGGGGGTTGGGGAGTGGGCGTCGAGTGCACGGCAGGTCATTGAATGGCCACCCTGGCCTTGCTCCCTGGAGGCCAGTAGCACACCCTCCCTGACTGGTGACAACCGGAAATGCTTCCAGACCTTGCCAGCTGTCCCCTAGAGGACAGCACTGCCCGGCTGGGACCACCACCTTAGAGGCCTCGCAGGGCTACGTCTCATAGCCAGCATCATTTGCATGGCTCCCTGCACTGGAGCCTTTCCAGAAGGCTGGCCTCATCGGCCAGTCGTTTGTTGGCCTGGCCTGCCCAGCTGTAACCACAGCCAAACTTCCTTCTTTGGGGCATCCCAAACGACCTGTCCCCTCTGACTCAACCGTAACATGGAAAAGTGTTATTCGTGCTACATTGGGGGGAGACGCCCTCAACTTCCGTGTTAGCAGCCTGAGCTGAGCGGGGAGCACCATGGTTCTGTGTTTGTTGAGTCTCAGTCCAATGACTGCTGGAGGAGCTGGGGACCAGGGTGCGCTGCAGTCGCCTGTTGCTGGGGTTTTCCTGAGGTGGCCATGTGGGGGCATGAAGGAAGAGGCGGGGGTCCCAGGATGGCCCCGTCACGCCCTGCCCTATGCCACAGGCTCTGCTGATTTGCTGATCCCTCTGGGGACATCAGAGTCCCCCTCCTGGCAGGGGGACAGGCATAAGGACAGTGCCGCTCCTTCTTTGGGGAGCCCATGAGGCTGCAATCAGAAGCCCAGGAGGGAGAGAGTGACTTCTTCTGAGTTCACACCTGGTCCTTTCCCAGGCCCTCCTCAGAAAGGTGACCCCGGTCTCCCACTTGTCAGTTGGCATCCGTTTGACTCTGCCCCCCAGAGAGGGAGTAGGAAATACTGCCATCTTCATGATCCGAGTC
Source organism: Nesogale talazaci (assembly GCA_004026705.1). Classification (NCBI taxonomy): domain Eukaryota; kingdom Metazoa; phylum Chordata; class Mammalia; order Afrosoricida; family Tenrecidae; genus Nesogale; species Nesogale talazaci. Next base: position 10,589 of record PVJH01025133.1, read on the forward strand.
TGATCAGGGCCACTGTTGTGGCCACTGTGTGTGGCATGCCCTCCAGTGTAGGTGCCACATAGCATCGAGACCCGCATCATGGCCACTGGCTGGCTTTCAGAAGTAGATGCCAGGCCCTGGGTAGGTTTTCTGGTTGTACTTTCCATCTCAGCACAGGGCCTGGGGAAGACCGACATGGAACTGCCTGGTCCGGTGGGTTCCCAGCTCTCCTCTGAAGCCAGCACTCTCTTTTCTGCAGAGACACCCTGCCCTGAGCAGAAACATCCAAGTGGGTGGCTTTAGCAAACAAATATCTTCTCTCACTGTGCAGGGGCTAGAAGCTCAGACCCAGGGCACCGGCCTAGGGGGTGGGGAGACTTGCCCTCTGAGTCGGCGCTGAAGGAAAGGCCTAGTCTCTGGGCTTCTACCCCAGAGAGATTGATCACCTAGGACTTGGCAGGTATCTCCCCCTCGTTCTGCTTCTTTACGCAGCTGCCTGATCCCTTTCCCGTCTCGAAGACACTGACCGAAAACACCCCATGCTCACACCGATCATTCCTGAGACACAAGGTGGTGAGACCTTGTCTCACATCCTTCGGGCCTCTTGTCAGGAGGGCCGAGGCCCTGGAAAGGGCGTGTTGGCAAAGTGAAGGGGCAGCGAACAAGAAGGAAACTCTCGGTGAGATGGGTGGACATAGTGGCTGCCACAATGGGCTCAAACAGAAAAATTGTGCGGCGGGTGCGGCACTGGCAGTGTTTCCTCCTGTAGTGCAGAGGGTCCCTGAGAGTTACAGAGCCACCCCCAACACTCACACGGCTACCGGTCAGCGGCATAGCAAACCCCACTCCCTAACAGGGTGATCACCAGGGCTCAAACTCAGGCCAAAAGCCACTGCCATCCCGTGGTCTGCAGGTTAGAGTCGAGGTGCTCTTAGGGTTTGTGTAAAATTTTAGGGGAGCAGCGAGCCTCATCTCCCCCCCTAGGAGTAGCTGGTGGGTTTGAACCACTGACCCTGAAGTTTAGCAACCCAACACCTTACCCACTGCACTACCAGGGCTCCTCATCACAGGTATGGGGTTAGCGCTTATAACACCTATTCTGGGGGGACACAATTCAAGCCAGCAAAGGCGGTTAAGGGTCCTTGGCACTGGACGAATGGAAAGGAGCGGCGAGGCTTTCAGAGCCTGGACTGGGGCTCCCAGCGATTCCCGCCAGCACCCTGCAGGTGCCCAAGCTCCAGCTTCCTCTTCTGAAACCAGGCTGCACCCGCAGGTCTCAGGGATCCTGAGTGTCTAGAGGGTCTGCTGGTGGGCTGTGTGCCCAGAGCAGAGTTTGGGAGATGCCCAAGTAGAAGCTTGCTGTGCTGTCCCCTCTCTGGGGCGGGTCAGTGTTTGCTCAGAGCTTTCCAGATTCCAGCACCCCTGGGAGTTATCTGTGGCCTGGAGTAGAGCCGCCCACTCAATGGCACTGGGGCAAAAGCAGTCTGAAATCTGACCCTGCCCAGGCTCCTCTACCAGCCCCAGCCCCCCACCATCCCGCAGGCTGGGTTTTCCCCCCTCTCCTTCCTGTCTTTCTCTTCCCTTTTGTTCTCGCCCTTCACCCCGCTTTAGGCTTTGGTTCTGAATGACTCAGAGGAGTTCCCGCGCCTGACCGGCTGCAGGGTGGGTCACGAGAGGAGTAGAGTGGGGGAAGGGACTATGTGCCCATGCCTCTCTGCAGGTCGGTGCATACCAATGGAGGAAGGGAGAGAGGGGCCAGGTGCAGGCAGGGAGCCAGGCCCCACCGGGTCAGACAGGGGAAGCCAAACCTCTGTTGAAGGTCTGCTTCACCTGCAATCCACAAAGCAGCTCACCCACCCTTCCTGCTTTCCTGCTGACTTGCTGTGAGGACCACTTCTTCAGACCTGTGCCCCATAAGGTTTTTAGTGCCTCAGGGGACCAGAGAGTTCTCCTCTTCCTCCCCTGGAGTAGCTGATTTGGGGAGGGCAGTAGATGACCGGGCCTTTCAGCTGAGGCCCCTGTAGAGACTGGTAGACTTGAACTTTCAACCTTCCCCTTCGCAGCCAAGCACTTCTGCTGCCTGCCTCACCCAGGGCCTTCTCAGGGAACATCTGCAAGATGACCAAAAGACCTTGGGAGTTGGGAGGGAAGTCCCAGATTTGCATTGTGGCCCAAAGACAGAAGCTGCTGTCAGCCTGAGAAAGGAAACGCTAGCTTTCAGGTTTTCGGGCTGCCTCAAGGAGCCCTTGGGAGCGCTGTGGGGTCAGGGTCAGGCTGCCAACCACAGGTTGATGGTTCAAACCCACTGCAGGATAAAGATAAGGTTGTCTACTCCTGTAAAGATCCCCAGTCTCAGAAACAGATAGGGACACCACGTGTTAGGGTCCATCCCCTGAGCAGGTGTAGCAACCCTGAGATGAACTGCAAGTGACAAGCCCAAGGAAGGCTTTACCTGGGCAAGGGTTTGAATGGGATGGATGGAGGTTGCCACTGCTCAGATCCTCCCCAGGGCATCCTCCCTGGGGCAAGACTATAGCACTTAGGGGTTTCTAAGAACCACATTTTGAACCTTTAAAAAACCACCTGTTCTTGAGCTTCACTTCCGGTCTGTCTGCCTTCATGTATCTGTGAATCTACGCCTCACCTGCCCTTGTTGACATTCTGGTCGGGGCGGAGGATGGGGGGGGGGGGGGGGGGGGCTGTCAGGATTCTTGTCTCAGGACAGAAGAAAGGTACAGGCGTTGGCTCCTGGGAAGAAGGATTCCGGATTTTCTATGGAAAAGGCACTTGGCTTGGTCATAGTTGATATAGTTGAAAGCCGACGTCAGTGACAGTCAGTGCTTTAGCAGGTGCAGGACTTTCTGCACTTTACATTTCAAGCAGGAAGAGGACCACAGAGTGTTGCTGTTGGTTTTTAATTTCAGAGGAATTTGTGGTTCTCCAGGCGTTTGTTGTCGTGAGGTGCTGTCCAGTTGACTCTGACCCAGATCTGCTCAGTGCCCCTTGTCCACGGCCCTTCCACATTATCATACGTGACATATCTCCTGACAGTATGTCCTAAGCATGTAAGATGAAGACTTGCCTCTCAGGAGCGCTCTGTCCGCTCAACACCACGATTCAAATGCAGCAATTCCTCCACAGTTTTCCTTTGCCATTGTCTGAGTTCAAATGCACGTGATCAGCGGAGAGTGCCGAGGAGGCCGAGGCTGGGGTCAGGCGCACCTTCTCCTTCAGAAGAACACCCCAGCTGTTCGGTGCTCTCCAGGGTCCGCTGCAGCGGACTTACCCAAGGACGCACGTCTTTGGGCATCTCTTGCCTGCTGCGTCCCCGAGCATTGATCGTGGATACGAGTAAGAGAAAACCCTTGACAACTACAGGCTCTTCTCCATCTAGTCTTCTGTGCTACTTTTTGGTCCAGGTGTGAGGATCTTAGTCCTCCTCACACTCAGTTGTAAGGAAGGCCACTGAACGTGGCAAGCGGTCATCATCATCAACAAGTGCTTCCACGCCCTCCTCCCTCTCAGCAAGCAAGGTGGTGTCATCTCCTTATCACAGGTCGCTGATAAGCCTTCCTCCGATCCTGATGCCGCCTTCTTCTTCACATCATTCAACTCCGCTGAGGGTCTGCTCAGCATCAAGACTGGACAAGCGCGCTGAGAGGACACCAGCCCGACACACACCTTTCCTGAGTGTGAACCGCGCACTCCGCCCTCGTTCTGGTCCCACAGCTGCCTCTTGATCCGTGAGCAAGTTCTGCATGAGCACAGTCAAGTGTTCTGAGAGTCCCATTCTTCTCAAGGCTCCCCCACAGTTTATCATGCCCCATGTAGTCAAATGACTTTGCAAAGTCAGTGAAACACAAGGAAGCATCTTTCTGGTTCTCTACGTTTGGTCAAAATCCCTCTGACATCAGCAATAATAGCCCTTGCTCCACATCCTCTTCTGAATCCGGCCTGAACTTCTGGCAGCTCCGTCAGTGCACGCCTACAATTTGGTTGCTAGATGATCTGAAGCAGAATTGAACTCGCGCGTGCTTTCAGTGATGTCCTTCTGCAGTCTGAACCATCTGTTGACTCGCTGGCCAAGTAGCTGAACATCACCAAATGCCTTAGACTATGGGATGTTAAGATGCCTTCGTCTTCATTAGTGGGAATTCTACTCAAAATGATTTAACTGATCAGGACATTGATTAACATGTATATAACTAGAAGTCTGGCAGTCAGGCTGCTTTGTGGCAGGTTACATTCATTGGCGGCAGGGTCCCAGGTATTTGGGTCTGTCTGTTTTCCTGTTGGGTGGGGGGTGGGGGAGAGGGAAACGGCCTGTCCCAGTGCCACCAGCCACCCGCCTGCCCATCTGGCTATGCCTGAGCTTCTCCTCCATTTTAATCTTATTTCTTGTTGTTGTTGAGAAGATGCACAAGAGGAACGCGCAGACCAGTGTAACAATTTCTTCGTGTATGGGTCAATGACCTGGACAACATTCTTCAGGCTGGGCAACCATCCCTGCCCTTTTTTGCCCCATGGCTCCTCCCCATTTGACATACACATGGGCCCCCCAGCTTCCCTGTTACTGTCATCCACTGATTGCCTATCTAGATAGTGTTCTCAGCGAGCAGTGCCCAAGGTGGGCATTCTTCACTCGTTAAGCTAAATTGTAGTTTATTATTCTTTTTAATTAATTTATTTAAAGATCATTTTATTGGGAGCACTTACAACTCTTGTCACAATCCATACATTGATTGCATCAGACGTGTTTGTACATATGTTGTCTTCATTATTTGCTAGGCATTTATTTTCTGTTAAGCCCTTGTTATCAGCTCCTCTTTTTCCGCCTCCCAATAACTCCCACCCTCCTACCCCCCGATAGATTATAAATTATTATTATTTTCATATCTTGCACCAACTGCTGTCTCCCTTCCCCCGTGTTTTCTGATGTTCTTTCCCCTGGAGAGGGGTGTATGGTTATGTATTGATCGTTGTGATCGGTTCCCTCTTTCTCCCTTCCTCTCCCACCCTTCCGGTATCACTAGGTCCACTCCTGTCCCTGGATTCTGTGTGTCGTGAGCTTCCATCCCTTTCTATACCTGTGTACGTGTTCCTGTCTAGTGTGAATGGAGGAGGAGCACGGGGGCCTTTGTTAAACCGGGTCGACTAGAGAAGTAAATTCACAAACACGCACATGTACATAAGGGAGAGGTTTATATACAAAAGGAATGGAACATTGAGAAAGCATCCCAGTCCAGTGCAGTCCAAGTCCATAAGTCTGATATTAGCCCATATGTCCTATACCAATCTACTAGTCCTCTTCAGACTCACGAAGCAAATACAATGATGCCAGGACAATCACAGACCAGTGGATGAAGAGTCTTGGGTATCCAGTGGCGATAGAAGCATCTCAGCACTGGCAGGGGGTCTTCCTGTGGCTTCTTCAGCTCCAGAGGTCTGGTTCCATCAGCGTAAGCCCAAGTGGCTTCTCCTCCGGCTCCTGATAGACTCAGGGTCTATCAGCATGCTGCTATCTTATCTTGTCAGTAGAGCATCTCCCAGGAATTGAGAGTCTTAAGTCTCTTACCTCCACCGAGGAAATTTCCCAGAATTCTGAGAGAAAGCCATGCCCACCCAGAGGTCTCATTGGCTATCTCCAGATTGACAGGCCAGACTCCAACCATACACTCCCGATCATGAAATTGACACCAAAGTACATGACCGCTACAGGTCATGATAATGGGAAGTGAGGAAACCTCAAGTTACCAGAGGAATATAGTGTGTTTTAGTTTACTTCACCCTGGTTGACTTGTCCCTTCCCTGTGGACCCTCTGTGGAGGATTGTTCCATTGTCTACAGATTGACTTTGGGTCTCTGCTCCAAACCGCCCCCCCCCCCCCCCCCCATTCTCAGCAATATGTTCTTGTTTGCTTGTTCCATGTCATCTGGTACCTATTACTAGGTCTCATGGACTCCTCACAGTCCCACCGGTGGGTGCTGCTTCCATGTGGGCTTGTTGCTTCTCTGCTGAATGGCTGCTTATTCAAGGTTCAAGCCTTGAAGATCCCAGATGCTTCAGGGAATATTTCTAGTTTGGGGGGAGGAGGAGGGCTAGTCAGCTTCTGAGGCTCTAGGAAGTCTAGATTCTGTGATAATCTGAAATTCCGTCCTTCATTTCCCCCCATGCTTATTGGCGTGAAGGAAGAGGGCAGCTCTCTTTAGGAGTTAAGAAACCTTTTCTAGGACTCTTAGCGGCTTCTCCCATTGTCTCATGACCAACCCAAAAGTGACCGTGGCTTTGAACCACTGACTCATGGGTTTGCGTGAACACTCGTGATGGCTAACGTCAACTTGGCCAAACCAAGAGCTCAGGATGGTGTCACAACCCTCCACTCGGTGGCCTGCTGTCAGGGAAGTTTCCTTGGCAAGGGGATCTGCCTCCAATAAGCAGGCATAGCACTCTGGCACAGCCAAGAGCCCTGGTGGGGTGGGGTTGAGCACTGAGTTGCAAATCATGAGGTTTAACCTCACCAGCCATTCCACGACTAGAAATGGTGACCGTTCATCTGTAGGACAGAGTTGAGTTGGCCCTGTGTTTTCCCAAGACTGTAACTCTTTCAGGGAGTAGAAAGCCTTGTCTGCCTCCCAAAGGACAGCTGGTGGCTTTGAACTGCTGACCTTGTGATTAGGAGCTCAACACATAACCCACTCTGCCGCAAGGATACCCTGAGGGGGCGACTCTGCTCTGTTACTGCCGAATCCGACCCTGTGGTTTCGTTTGTTTTTTCTGCAAGCTTACTCACTCTTCATCCGGCATCTGACTCCTCTGATTCTCGGATGTGAGCCAGCAGCCCGCCAACTGAGGGGTCTTCAGCCACTAGAACCACGTGAGTCAGGGAAGGCCCCCAACCTGACCCCTGACCCAGACCTGGGACTTGACATCCTCTCCAACTCCATGAGCTATTTCCTTGAGAAAAATCTCTGCATACAAGTGGGTTTCAAAACCTTCGTGTGAGACGGGGATAGAAAGATCATGGAATTTTCCCATGGACTCTCTGAAGCCTACTTGTGCATCCTTATCTATCCTCTTTTACACACTTCATTCAGATGTACACAGAGAAGCAGCCTTCAACAGCACTTCACCACTGCACCTCAGTCTCCACCTTTCATGAAAATTCAGTAGGGATAATTGTTGCGACTCAGAACATCACAGCCCATTTCCGTGGCCCCATTCCCAAGGCTTCTCTCCACTCCAACTCCGACCTGGACGGACTCATCTTGGGCTATCACAGGAGAGCCGGCACTGTCTGGTCTGAGGCTTCCATGATGCGTGTGGTCAGGCACTTGTGGTCCCACATGATGGCTGGTTCCCAGAAGAAGATCACCAGGCCTTTCTTCCAAGCCACCTCTGCATGGATCCGCACCGCCAAGTGTTTGGTTACCAGCCCAGTGGGTTAACCAGGGGCGTACGCAGTGGACGAGGTGCCATGTGGATGAACCCTGAAGCAGGATGCCAGGTGAGAGCGTGCAGTCCCCCATGGCCACAGCACTGCATGATTCCACTCATCTTGAGTGTCTGGAATAGGCAGGCCCCTAGACACACAGAGCAGGTTGGGGGCTGGGGAATGACTGTGTCTCAGGTCTGGGTTTCCACTTGGGGTGAGAGGAAAAGTTCCAGAACTAGAGAGAGGAGAGCGTTGCACAGCATTGTGGATAAATTTTTTATATGGTGAATATGATATTACTTAACCATAATACTAATAACGGAAAACGTTTCTTTGAAAGGTCAGTTGCTGGATCCTAACGCCTGCCCCCTCCCTCCCTGGTGCCTGAGATGGGGGCTTCTAATTGGTGCTTCTAATCCCATTTGCTTCCCTTTCATGCAGAGTCGCAGATTTGAGTCTGATAAGTTTCCTGTCTTTTCCCTCCTCCAGGGACTGGCGGCTTCTCCTGCTCCAGCAGCGCTGGGCCAGCCCTGGGGTGGGGGGCTGCTTGCTGCTTTCTTTCCCGCCCCGTCCCCTGTCTTCCAGCCAGCCCTGGTCCTGAGAAGAGGCACGTGTCCGTCCCTCCGCGGCGCCGCGCGGGCCAGCTGTGAGTGCTTCTTTGGCAGTGTCTTAGCTGGTTGTTGTGAACCGCACTGAGGGAAGCAATCAGCAAGTACACTGCCCTAGAAGTGCTGCACGTTGGGGGGCCCGACAGGGAAGGAGCCGAGGGTCCGCAGAGCGGGCACCAGAGAGCCGGCCACCCGGATGTGGATGTGCTGCGCAGGGACAATGGTTGGTAAGTGTGGCATGGGGAGGACGTGCCCAGGGGCTGCATGGGAGGCTTCTGGCTCCGAGGAGACCAGAGCCCTGCCTGGATGGGCTACGTGCGGGACCAGCGGTGACTGGGCCTGTGAGGACATTGGGGGCTTCCTTGCCTCTTCGGGGGATTCCTGGTCAGTGCATCTCACGTCTACGCCCCCACCCCCGGCCGCCAGGGCCAGCTTGTGTGTGACTATGACCTTGAACAGGTTTCCGCAGAGCTTGTGAACTCGGTGGGCTCAAAAGAAAGACAAGCCTGATGGTCTCTGAATATTGGCTCGTGGACTTGCCATGGATCAGGAGAGCCCCGCGTGCGAGCAGTCATGGACAGTCCAGGACTGACTGGGCAGCATTTGGGTCTGCTGTCCATGCAGTCGCCACAAGGCAAGAGCTGGCTCCCCAGCGGGTGGGGCCACCAGGCACTGTGGTAAGGGACTAAGAGAGCTGAGTCCATGCCTGCCCTCTCCCTGAGAACTAGAGGACGGACAGAAAAGGTTGCACTCCAGATTCCACTTGGTGGGGAAAAGAGCTGTGGTATGGGCCCAAAGAGCTCACTGCCATCATCTGTCCTGGAGCCGAGTCTGTGTTGATCACACACACACACACACACACACACACACACACACACACACACCATGAACACGAGCACACATATGAGTCTCTCGAGGAGGCCGATCCCGAGTGTAACCATTCAGTTTGGGGAAGGCCCCCGTGTGGATTCTGGGAGATGTGCCAGCCCTGGGGGGTAATTTTTCCTTTCAGCTCCAGCCTGTCTGGATATTGAGGGCAAGGAGAAGTTAGTGCTGTTTCTGCTCCACTGGCCACCAAGGGGGCGAGGCTGAAAAAAACAGTCCAATTCTCAGGTCCCACCCACTTCGCCTCCAGGTGCCAACTTTGAGTCCACTGCAGAGTGAGGTCCTCTGGGTGGCCGTGGTATTGGGAACCGGGCCCATGTTCTCAGAGATGGGATATGAAGACCGGCCATGGTGGCTGGTCCAGGTCTTGGGACGAGAGACACGACTGGAGCATCTGGGAGACCCTAGGCTTCAGCAGAGCTGTGAGGCCGGCCCCTGTCCCCCCCCCCCCCCCCCCCCCCCCCAGCCGGCTCCTAATGCTTCCTGTGTGTGGCTGGGCCCACTCCAGGTCACGATGCCACAGCCTCTTCTCATTGTCCTCCAAGCCGGCACTTCTGAACCCGCTCTCAGCCTGAGCCTGGAGGCAAGGCTAGCCATTTCCTCGTCGGACCCTGGTGACCCAGACCGTGCCATTGATGGTCCTGGTCAAGATTACTGCCAAGCGTCCATGTGGCACCGCAGATGACAGGACCTCCAGTATCCTGGACATCGGGGAAGCCCGGCCCGGGCCGTACTCCCCAAGTTACCAATCCCAGCCGTGGCCAGGCACTCCCCTGCTCATGCTCCCTGGCCTGGACCCTCCAGTGCTCTGGTCCATCTTGTCACCATCCTCCCTAGCCTTGAAGGAAGAGGAGCGTGGCCATCCAGAGTGGTCCATCTGTGACCGTCAGGGGCCCGTGGGTAAGCTGTCTCAGCTCTTGGCCTCCTGGGCCTGCTCAAACGAAGAACCACAAAAGAGACGCTTGCTGGAGCACAGAGTGGAACTGCTCCCGTGACTTGAACTCTTGGGGGAGTGGAAAGCGCTCTCTTTCCCTGCAGAGCGGCTGGTGGGTAGCAGTTAGGGAAGCCCATACTCCTTCTGAAGACTCCGGGGAAGAATCTGGAATCTGTTAGACGGCTCTCTCCTGGTCTCTGGTGACACCCAGAACCCCTTGCTATCCTCGAGTTCAGCCGTATAATGTCTCCCTCTGTCACCATGACTGTTCCCCTCAATCTGTTGGTGTCTGTGTCGCTCCTCTTTCGAGGACACCAGACCTGTTGGGTCAAGCCCCACCGCACTCCAGCATGACCTCGTGCTACTTGCTGGCCTCTTCTGAGCCCCTGTTTCCAAACAAGGCCACAGCCACTGGTCTGTTAGACCTGCACCACGAATTAGCCCACAGTGGGAGTCTAAGCTGGGCCTGGGTGTGCCCCCACTGAGAAGGTCCCCCGCCTCCCAGGGTCACTGTTCCATTCCGACACGTCACGACCCCCTGGGACAGAGTCGAAACAGATGGCCACATCTTTCTTCCGCAGGGCAGCTGGGCGCTCAAGCTGCCAACCTCCTTCCTGGTGAACCACCCGTGCTTAACCACGGCACCACCAGGATGCCGTTCCTGCGTCACATAGCAGTCGGACGGACTCCCTGCAGCAAAGCCCCGTCCTTGTGGATGTTGTTCTGGTTTCCTGAAAAGCCGGAGCTGAGAGGGCCCCTTTCAGAGCGGGTCCCTCCGCGTGGGCTGTGGCGTGGCGGATGCCATGCCTGGAATGCCATCTGTGGCGCCACAGCCCAACACTCAGGCTCTCGGGAGTGTTGACCACAGCAGCCTTCAGGGCCGCTGGAGATCCGGAGTCTTCACATTCTTCCCAGCTTTAGACCAACGTCAAGAATGTCTTCCTACCCCCAACCACCCCTTGGCTTAGGAAGCCGAGCCTTTCACTTAAAGGGCCACACTCGGCCCATGCTCTTACACTGCCGGCGAGCGTGCCCTCCCCGTGGCTTCATTCACCAGCAGCCTCCTCTGGTCCTGACTGAACTTGCAGCCGTGCCAACCGAGAAACAAAAGACTCCCCCAGGGCCGTGCAGGCAGCCTTCCTTGCTCTGCTCAGCTTTTTGGCAAAGCTGATGCCCTGCGGTGATCCCATTCGCTCTCACAGACTGGAACGCAGGTAGGGTGTCTTTTACAGTGACGAGGGAGGAGGAGGTGCATTCGGATAGGCATTCGCCATGCTTATGTGGCCCGCTGCTGCAGGTAGAGATGTGGGGGGGAGGGTTTGAACCCCTCCTGATCTGGTCCCGGGAAGATGTCGTGTTCCATCAAGTTGATTCCAGCTCACTGTGACCCTACATGACAGCCTGGAGACCCCCATGGGGCAGCTTGACCCTGTCACATGGGCTGTTGTGGACCCCTAATCGACTCCCCAACACCTAACAACAAACCTTCCAGCAATTCTGAGACTGGGGGCTTAATTGACTTTGGGAAGTGTTTTTTTTTTTTTAAGACTGGATTAGGACAAAGTGGTTCTCTCCCAGCTCCTGAGTTTCCCCCACTCTCCCCCAACCCCCCTCCCCCAATCGCTCCCCACACACAGTTCATGAATTCAAAGGCTTGAGTAATTTGAGGATATTTCGATCCACAGAAGAGCCCACTTCTGCTCTTACAAATGCCATAATTTAGGGGTTTGGGGAGATGGATCGAGCACTTCCTGGTCAGAGTTGATATTCGAGGCAGCTGGGGTTCGATGGGAATTTTATGTTTCAGAGAACAGTAGCTGGACTTGGTGATGGTGAAGCAGAAGGAGTTTCAGCATGATGCCTGCATCGAGTTTTTGTTCCCAGGGATGGCCAGCGCACATTGATGGAACTAATTTTATTGACCTGGACACACAACAACTGCTGCAGTGGTGAAAGTTTTGCTACAGATGGACTTACCCTATGAAAGAATGTGTATAGATTTACACACATAAGCGTAAGTGAAGAGGTTTTGCTACAAAGTCCCCCAAACCTTTATTGAACAAAAATACCCAAATATGAAGCTGTTGTTTCTCAGCATGCCCCGCCCCTAGGTCACTTTGATCACGGCACCATGGTGACCCTGGCTGACAGCTGATGGTGCACTGTACTGTCTCTGCTGCACTCCCATCAATCTGAAGTATTTTCAAATAAAATGTACTGAAACAAATGGTTTCTGTATCTATCTGTATGCATATTTATGTTTTTTTTTAAATGATTCTATTTGAACGCATCTGAGGGCCTCATGGAACTCTGGTGGCATGGTGGTTATGGTAGGCTACCGACCGCGAAGTTCAAAGTCACCAGCCTCTGCTAAGGAGAAGGATGGAGTTTTCCACTCCCATAAAGAGTTATCGTCCTGAGGACTCCAGGGGCAGTTCAACCCTGTCCTTGGGGTGGCCATGGACTCAATAGCAGTGAGTGTGGTGTTTGGGGAGGGACTAGTCCCCCAGCCCCTCCTCGATATGAAAGAGCAGCAGGGCCATCTGTTTCAGGAAGTTCACAGTCACTGAGAACTTTAAGGGGTCATCGACTCTGACAGGAGAGGGGACCAGCATGTTTGCTTTGACTGGGCCTTCTTGATTTCAAAGGGTAGAGCCACAGTCCCTAGTTTCAAGGAGAATTCTGGACTGTGGGTGTTTTAGATTTCTCTAGAGAACATCAGGACACTAGTAATTCTCTTTATATAGCTAGGAGGATATATAAGATAAGAAATAAACGGTTAACTAATGGCTTGATGCAACTCACTTGTGTGAGACAGCTAGTACACTGGCAGTCCTTCAGGTCTTGAGGGCCACTGGGTAGTCCTCTGAAGAGCAATTCAGGCTATCCAGCCACAAGCAGCAAATGGCAAAGCAGGTCACAATAGCCAAGTGACAGAGTCCAACAGTCCCCAGCTCAAGAGATATATATCTATCTATTCCAGGAGCGTGGCGAAGCAGGCCTTGAAGGAACCTCAACTCACAGCAACACAGTCCACGGATTAGGTGCCGCATGGCTAGTGTAACTTGAAGGCACAGGACAAGCAAGACAGCTAACTGGTCCGAAGATTCGAGAGCAAAAGGGCAAGGGTGGGGATTGCCAAGCCATTTCTATCTCCGCCCTTCAGTTGATCTCATGTGTTCATTGGCCATGTTGTCACAACAGACCTACCTATCGTCTTTGGTCCTGTTGGCACAGCAAGCTTACCTATGACTGGGACTGCTGCTTGGGTGTGCCAAGGGAAGGGGGCATGACCCCAAACTGAGCAGCCGGTCCGCCAGGCCTAAAGGGCAGAAGGATGAGGCTGCCGGGCCCCAGGAGTGGGGTCATTTGGATCGACTAGGAGAATGGGCCCAGCCCAACTCTATTTGCCATCCAGATGGAGGCTGAAACCCAGCCTTGGGGGGATCTCCACCTAGAACCCAAAGAGCACGTCTCGCACTGCGACTGAGGGGGCCCTTGCCAGATGGTCTTAGTGCTTCCCTGCTCACACACTCCTGTACTGTCCGGCTGGGTTTGGGACTTGCGTGGTGCCAGTTACTCCTCCTTTCCCTCCAACCCCTGGTTCCTGTCCAGTCACTGCTGTGAAGCCCGGTAACATGGAGTCTGGGTGTCACAGGTGCAGAGGTGAGCAAGCCTTCTGTCCCAACATGGACATCTAAACTCTACCCCGTAGTGGATTCAGTGGATTCAGGAGCAGAGGTTTTGGCCTTGGGGTTGGCGTAAGACTTGGGGATGATGTGAGGAACTGAAGGCATTTTGCATATGTGGATATGAACTTGTCGAGGAGTCAAAGGCTTGATCGTAATGGATTGAATCGTGTCCCTCCCCAAATAAAACAAGATTTAAAAAGTTATGAGCGAAACAGAGCTGGAGAAAGAGATGTCTAGTCCCATGAAGACCATCCAGGAGCTGGAACTCAATGAGTAGAGGGCCTCCCTCCAAGCCCCCAGAGCAAGCCTTCCTCGAGAACAGCGGTTCTCCACCTGCCTCATGCCGCGACCCTCTCCTACAGCTGCCTCACAACCATCACTTCACCACTGTCACTTTTGATACTGTTATGAATTGTCATGCAAATCTCTGATATGCAGCATGTATTTTCATTGCTAAAATTGCACATAATGAAAACAGTGATTTATCACAAAAGATGTGTAATTCTATATTGTGAAATGTTTATTTCTAATGACAAATAAATTTTGCCTTGAAGTGTGGTGTAGCCTGGGTCTTCACACCGGGTACTCATGTCTTCACGCCATATTTGCATGTGGGTGGTCCCACCTGGAGACAGATAGAGGAGCAGCGTCTTGGTTCCTAAGACCATTGGAAATATTTGTTTTCCATCGGTCTTAAGCAACCCCTGTGAAAGGGTCATTCGGCCCCCAAAGGGATCTTGCCCTACAGCTTGAGAACCGCTGCTCTCGAGCAGTGCTTCCCAAAGTGGGTAATGCCACCTCTTGTGGGCAGAGAACATTAGAATGATTGGGGGGGGGGGGAGAGGAAGCACAGAAAAGCAGGTGCCTACACTGTATCCTGAGTTATGGGCAACACCCAAAAGCTTTTCATTTTGGTGTATGGGGGTGGGGAAGGCGCCCAGGAGTACTGAGTAATTTTTTTTTTTTTTGAAAAGAGGATGGCAGCAAATCTATGCGGAGTCAAAGCTCTGAAGCCATTCTAGGTGGTGAATATAAACATATGTCTGCTGAAACCACACGCGTGTGGCGTTTGTCATGGCACCTAGCAGATAGCTAAGATGGCCACTTTGAGGGGTTGTCTTTCTCCGCCCTGTTGGAAGTCTGAGCAACAGTCTAGAAAGGAGAGGAAGCCATTCCCATGGTCAGTTCCCCTCCGTAATGCTCTGGAAGCCTCCACCCAGCAAGCCGGGATGTGCCCATGAGAGGCCCTTAGGCTGATGCAGGAGCCTCTGGGTGGGTCGGGGGTGAGAAGGCAAATGGCTGACACTCTGGGCTGGGAGCCAAACAATGAGAGATTCAAGTGCAGGCAGAGGTGTCTCAGCAAAAAGACCCGGAGATCGACTTCTGGAAAAGCAGCGATTGAAAAGCCCAAATGGAGCACAGTCTTGCCCTTGACCCACATGGAGGGACCACGTGTCAGGTCAGCTCCAGGGAAATGGGACCCTGTGTCTGGGGCCGCCTCTGGCGCTTGCACATCCGCAAGCTGCAAGGCACTCGGACTCTTATCCCTCATGCAATCTGAGCATATAGTGTGGGATCAGGATCCCAGGAGGACCTGGTTCAGATCCAGATCCGGCTCTTGGCAAAGAGCTAACATACCCAGAGAGGGGGTCAGGGGTGAGGGATGCTTCATGGATGGACTCCTCGCCACAGTTGAACCCAGAGCCCCAGCTTCCGGCCCTGTGCATGGGTGGTCCCTCGGAATTCAGAAAGGCTTTTTATTCGGTTTTATGACCTGTGTCCATTTGGAGATTTTTTTCCCCCTGAACCTCCCCCATATCAAGTCTTAACACCTTAATCGACGGCCTGTCCGGTCTGTGAAGCTAAGGACTTCTCTCAGGAACTGTTGGGCCTGCTCTCAGCAACAGGAAGAGGCCAACTTGCAGCGAGGCTGCCTGCAGCATGCAGCTGTGGGTGGCATGAAGCAGGCATGGGGCCGAGTGACCTCACAGCGCCTTTCAGACGGACACAGGAAGAGCGACGGGGCTGAGAATGGAGTCAGCTGTGTCCTGACTCCTCCGGGCCGGAGCAAGAGGAAATGAGTGTGAGCAGACGGGTACGGGCAAGCTGCAGAGGCCGCCCCAGCTGGCAGAGGGAGTGGGCCAGGGGCCTGGGAGCTGGGAGGGCCTCGGGCAGACGTGAGCTCACCCACCACCGGGACTGCCCAGGGCCAGGTGTACCGGCAGTGCCTCGGAAATGCCTGGAAGCTTGGGTGGTTGTTGGTTTGTTTCAAATGATGACGTGTAATGGTCATGTATGTGCAAGAGACGCAAAACATGCTTCTCTTGTACAATTCCTACCCAGGGGGTCCAGCGACACTGGTTACATTCTTCACGGTGTGCCCACGGTCTCCCTCTTTCTGCTCTAGCTGGTACACCCCACTGATGGAGACACACCGTTCCAACACTGCTCATCTGAGCCGGAGAGCGACACCGTCTCTTGGTAAAGTGACCAGACGTCCCGCTTTGGGCAGGACAGCCCCAATTATAAACAATTTTTCCCTCAAACCGCCATGGTTTAAAAAAGTCCCAATTTTTGGAAAGAATACATGACAAGTTAGGGAATGGCGGGAGAACAGTAAGGGAATATACCCCCTCTACACCCCACCCCCACCCCCAGGTCAATGGTGTCCCACTTTACCAATGTTAAAATCTGGTCACTTTACCCTGGGCCTCACCTAGACACCTTGTTGAAAAAGGGTGTACTTAACCAAGGGTGACAGTCTTCACTTTTTGAGCTAAACTTTCCATTTCTTTTCTGTTTTACACAAAGATGACATCAGAGGATCCTGTCAGCCCAAGTTTGAAGAGTAGCCCAGGGCAATTATCTCTGCTCAGAAGCGTCTTAACCCTGTGATTCCCATGGCCTAGAACAGAAATGAGAAAGCCACACAATGTGAAGAATGGAAACAATGTCGCTGGCTATTGTATCCAGACACACACACACACACACACACACACACACCCTGAGCTGGTGACTCTATGAAGCGTACTTGTATCTGCGTTTTACATGTTCCATAATCAGAAAGTTTTCTTTTGAAATCGCCCCAGGAGAGTTGGCTGTCCGGCCCAGTGAAGACAATCAAATTAATCACAGCGTGAAAATGCTGCCGCAGCCCTGCCACCTCTGCTGATGTGAAGAAACAGCGCCGCCCAGCGGTGGGCATGCAGCACCAGTGCCTGGCACAAACCAGGACTCACCAGGAATCTGGGACCAGGGCATCGTGTGTCCTGGGTGGTCCCTTTGAGGAAAACAAGCCAGCTCTTGGAATAAGCTCTTAGTCTCTGTGACGCCAGGGACCCTCTGCCAGCCTAGTGAGGTCCATGTACCCTCAGGATCAAGGCACACAATAAAATATGTGGCATTACAAAGTGAGTGATCATCAGGCTATATGGTTACCAGATGACACTTTAAAGGACCACACTTGCTACAGAATGATGCACATGCTTCTTTTTTGCACGTTGACTGGGCCTGAAGTGGCGTCATGGGGAAGTTGTAAGTGTGCATGCGGTAGTGCAATCTGCTGAAGCTGCCACATGATAGACCACTTGACTCATCACCCCTCTCCTCCCCCCATTACACTGGGCTCGGCCTTCTGGCACCATGCATTTACTGCGCTGTGCTCCAGTAAGGTGACCAGACATCCCGCTTTTTAACAATTTGTCCCACGTCCCACGGCATTTTAAAGTTAAATAAATATATTACAATACTATTTTTGCGTTCTTTGAACATTTTTGTTGTTCCATATAGTTTTTATTCAAGAACCACCCGCCCCCCCCTCCGGTCAATGGTGTCCCTCTTAAAATCTGGTCACTTTACCCTCCAGTGCACAACAGTGCATGGTGTATTTGCAGATATGTTGGGAGGTTTTTTGGTTTTTTTGGGGGGGGGGGGGGAAGGGTGGATTGAAGGGATGTAGCAATCCTGCATCAATCAAGTCTATTGGAGTCAATTTTCCAAGAGACTCCACCACACCTCCATGTCACAGTTTGGTTATTTTCTTAATACTCCAAACTTTTGCATAAGGCTAGTGCACACTTCATAGACTGCAACGTGCAGTCTGTACAGCCTGTGTGGCACTCCCAGGGCCATCGAGTCGATTCTGACTCAAAGCCACTCTACGTAGGGTTTCCACCACGTATCAATCCTTACAGGAACACTGGAGGGCCACTGGTGGGTTTGAACCACCGACCAGGCACCTGGCAGCCCGACACCTACCCCACAGCTCCCTCGGGACTCCAGGAAACAAACGCAAATGCATGGGACTCATTTTGTGGTGGAGCCATCCCCCAGCCGTGGTCTCAGCCAGATTGAGCGTGTCCCCGAGGTAGACCTGGGCCTGAGGTCCCTGTTGGGGGTAGGATCCCAGGTACAGCTCACAGAAACTCCCAGGCCTTGTAGGCCTCAGTCCTGAGCAGAGTGCTCCAGTCCCTTGAGAAGCGAGAGACATGGCCCACCCTCTGTCCCTCCCGCTCCAGCCCCAGTCCTCTCCTGCAGTCCACACGGACTGGTCAAGGACTTCTTGTGAGGCAGATACCATGGGTGACACAGACCAGGGCTCCCCCCAGCAAGGGTGTGCTCTACCAAGAAGAAGATAGGTCAGGGCGGACCCTCCCACCCTCCCGTGGATTCCCCTGCGTGGCACAAATGGCTAACACCTTGGACTTCTAGCTGAACGCTTGGAGATTTGAGTCTGCCCACCGGAGCCCAGCTCTCCTCCGACACGCATCGGGTCACTGGGTCACCGTGAGTGGGAGCCGGCTTGGCAACTGGTTTGGCAACATTTGTTTACTCCCTGAAGACTGTCTTTCCGGTTGGTTTCCCTGCTGTGCCCGGGCATTCTCTGCAAACTCTCCTCTTAGCCCCAGCAAGTCTCCTGGCGCTAAACACCACTTTTCTTTGCTGACCAGGGCCAAAACCCTAGCTCTAGGACCTCTCCTGGAACTCTCCTTTCCCCCTGGCCCCTCCTCCCTCCCGTACATACAGTCTTCGGCTAATGGAAATACCAACAGCTCCAGAAACCTCTCTGTACTGAGTTCTCCTAAACCAGCCCCTCCAATCGGCTTCTCCACCTCAGGATCAAGCCATGCCAAGGTTCCATCTAATCCAGGGAGTGGAGAGTCTTCCTTTCTACCTCCTTCCCTCCCCTTCTGATGGAGTCCATCGCTATGGCCCTTCTGGCCCTCCTTCCTTAGAGATGCGTTCCACATTCCAGCTCCTGAGCTCTGGTTGGAAGCCCTGCTGGGCGGGGTGGGCTGAACTGACAAGGTCAATGGCTCAAACTGCTGTCACCTCCCACGGAGCTACAGTGGCAGAAACTCCCAGGGGCAGTTCCACCCTGCCCGACTGGGTCCCTGTGAATCGGCATCCTCCCATCAGCCCTGAGCTGGGCTGGGTTTGTTTGCTTTGGTTATAATCCCATCTTTGGAGGGCGTTCTCTGCGGTGCCGGTGGACAGGATTAAGTCTCCACCTTTGTAGAAGTGTTGCCTTGAGAGGGGTGGTGTGGGGGAAAGAGAACCACCACACCCTCGTCAAAGCCGTCCCTCTGTGTGGAAGAGCCGCCGCAGAAGCAGAAACAGAGAAATCCCGGCACCGTCTGACATGGAGCATGTTCGAGATCTGCAGCTGCATCACTGAGACCGTGGGACAGAACGCAGGAGCCAGGCTGAGACCAGAGGCTGTACCAGGGAGACCATGAGACCCGACAGGAGCTGCGAGGAGACCGGGAGACTGAGGCAGGCCAGTGGGCTGGCTTCCTGGGTCATTGAGGCAGAGACCAAGAGACTCTGTGGCTGAGAGGCTGAGGAATCGAGAGGGACATGGCTGCTGCCGGCGGAGAGGGGTTGATGTTGACTAATGGCTTGATCTGTCATGTGATCTTGGCTTATGGTATCCGAGTAGCTTCTCTAATAAAGCCTCTTAATCATAAGTATTGTCTGTGAGTTCTGTGTGGCCATGCCGACAAATTCTCACACATAACAGAGAAGTAGTGCTGTGCTGTGGGAGGGGCGGACGGTGTCAGAATGAGGGGAAAAGGACAGAGGGTGGTGACATGCCTGACCTCTGACCCCCAGCCACAGGGAGGTCAGAAGAAACCAAAGTCGGCCTCCTCCACACCACTTTCATGTTCCCTTTACATCCTATGATCTCTGCCTCCAAATCGGGCCCACTTCTCCACGTTGGGCTCCCTGTTTTAACCTTTGCTCCTGCCAGCACCCACCACCAAGCCTCTGTTCGGCCTCTCCTGGCCCTCCGCCCAGCAAAAGTCAGTGCCTCACCGGGACCCCAGGCTTTGTGTGATCTCCACCTTTAGAACAGCGCTCTGTGGGGTCAAAGGACCCTTTCACAGGGGTCACCTAAGACCATCAGAAAGCATAACTGGAACAAAACGACAGTTATGAAGTAGCAATGAAAATGATTTTATGCTGGGGTGGGGGTGGGGGTCACCACAACATGAGGATCTGTATGAAAGGATCGTGGCATGAAGAAGGTTGAGAATCACTGTCCTAGAAGCCTTTGCCCGCATGCTGCAGGCTGCTGCTGGCCCAACCCTATGCCAGTCTAGAAAGGGGCAAAAATGGCAGGGCAAGTGCTTGTTTCAAGGTCCATGATTACAATACACTCCTCGCATGCCAGTGGCCAGATTTTGGTCACATGACCATGTTTGGGTGCGAGGAATGCTGGGAAATGTAGCTTCTAGCTGTGTGACTATGTATAGAAACTCAACACCACGGAGAGAATGCTGACGCATAGGGACCTCATAGGACAGGGAGGAACTGGCCCCCTGTGACATTTCCAAGACGATGTTACTCTACAGGAATAGGAAGCCCCATTCTTTTGCAAGGAGTGGCTGGTGGTTTTGAAGTGCAGACTTTGCAGGTAGCCGCCCGGCTCGTAACCACGATGCCACCAGAACCACACCTCGATGACCAAGGAAAGAGGCAGGGTTACCTCCACCTTAAGGAGCCCTCCTGGCACAACACGTAAGCTCTCCGTTGCTAATGAAAGATCGATGATTTGAACTCACCAAGCCCCTCTGCAGAAAAAAAGCCGGACCTTCTGCTGCTGCATCAGCCACAAAACCCCATCAGTGGGACGACCACTAAATCAGAAACGACTTGTGGGTGCCCAGACTCCCTCGATGTCACTGGGCCATGCCAACAATGAGGCACACCTCCTGGAAACCCCTCCCCAGACAGGCCTGTCTGCCAGTGCCTGCAACATCCCAGCCTTGTCAACCCCTGGTGCACAGTTCATTCTGCACCGTGGGGCCATGGGAAGTCGGATCAGCTTGGCGGTGACAGTCCACCATAGTGTCCAACTGAGAGTTGAGGGGATTTAGTGGCGCAGCTTAAGTGACTTGCTGAAGGTCATGCCGTGGACAGATGGCAACATTCAATCTCTCACCCCAACGCATCTGAGGCCGGGGCTCTGCCTATAGGCCCAGCCGCCCCTGACTCGCAACAAAGCTGTGAGCGTGTTCTGGATGGGGCACAGGAGACTCAGAAGGGTTCACTCATAATTCGTTGCCATCACATTAATATCAACTCATATCTACCCTGTAGGACAGAGTCGAACTGTCCCCGTGGGTTTCCAAGACTGTAAGTCTTTCTGTCAGCAGAGCATCTCGGCGGTCTCCTGTAGAGCAGGTAGTGGTTTCAAACGCCTGACCTTGCCCTTAACAACCCAAGTCACAACCCATCCATAGACCAACAGGGCTCTGTAAGAAGGGTTCAGTGGTTCCGTTTAGGTAAGACGCTGTTTTTGTGTCTACTGCTGCCCATTACACTACACGGACCCGGTGGCTTGAAATCACATCAAG
>PVJH01025134.1:0-32177 GCA_004026705.1 Nesogale talazaci
GGGCTGACCGGACCCTGTGCACAGGTACAGAGATGAGCTCAGGACACACGGAATCCAGGGACAGGTATGGGAGCAGGGATACCAGAAGGGTAAGGGGATGACGGGGAGAGGAGGGGGGAATGGATTGCAACGATTGACACATAGGGGGGAGAACAACAGAAACCTGGGGGGAGAGAGACAGTGGTCAGAGTGAAATATGAAAAGAATAGTCTATAATCTACCGAGGGGTCATGGGGGAGCTGATACCAAGGGCTCAATAGAAAATGTATTATCAGGGCTGAGCCCCGGTGGCGTAGTGGTTGTGCGCAGGACTGCGGCCCAGTGGGACGGAGGTTCAATTCCAGCAGTGGGGCTGGGCCTCCTACTCCCATCGCTGGACAGCAGTGATTCCCCACCCCACCCCCCCAAAAAAAGAAAAAAATATATTATCTAGAAAAGAATGCTGGTGGGAAACATTTTACATATATATATATACATATATATATATATAAATTATCAAGGGTTCATGAAGATGGGGGTGAGGGGGGAATTAGGAGCAGATATTAAGGGCTCAAGTAGAAAGAAAATGCTTTGAAGGGCTGAGCCCCAGTGGCATAAGTGGTTGAGTGCAGGACTGCGGCCCGCGGGCTTGGCGGTTCAGATCCAGCGGCGGCTCTCGGGAGCAGCACTGGGTAGCGCCCACGACCACCAGAGGCAGTGATGCCCACAAAAAAAAAAAGAAAAGAAAAAGAAAATGCTTTGAAAATGATGATGGCAGCATCTGTGCACATGTGCTTGACACGATGGACACGTGTGTTGATTATGATAAGAGCTGTAAGAGCCCCCAATAAAATGATCTTCTAACAGACATTTTTAAGAAGGCGGCCATAGAAATGCCATATGGGCCAGCAATCCTCTTCGGTGCTGTGCATGCTGGAGACACGGGAGCCAGGGCACGGACAGAGGGAGGGGTGCTCAGCCCTGCTCCCCGCCTCTCACAACGGGAAAAGAAAGCTGGGCAACAAACGGGAAGCCGCTGACATGGCCACTGTGGGAGAGTGGGTGAGCAGACTGACGAGGGGTGAACACGTACACAACCGTGGAAATGGATCCACAGGACACTCGTGCACACAGTGGAGCAAGGACCTCGTGACACGGATGGGCCTGGTGGGCATTCTGCTGAGGGAAAGAAGCCACACACGCACATCAAACCTCAAGGCACCAAAAGAAGCACTCTCTGCGGGTGGCCAAGGCAGCAGGGGGTGAGAGGGAGGGGCGACAGGTGTGGGTGTGGGTGAAGGGGAAGGCCTGTCAGGGAGTCAGACGCAGCCTGGGCAGCTTGCACGGTTAAAAGCAACAGAGGTAAGTGCCACTGTAGAGGCCATCTGACTGTCTTGGGAATGTACGAGCAGATGCTTGGATACACCGGGTGCGCGGCTGAAGAGGAGGGGCACAGGAAGTCAGGGGACCCCCATGCCTTTGACAGAGGTATTTGTAGGGGTAAATGCCCCCGTGACTGTGGCGGGGCAGGAAGACTTCTTAGGATCAACCCCCTGGAGGAACTGGGTTTCTGGCCTGAGAGGGTCACATCCACAGTCTCAGGAGACACCCAGCGTCGGTGGATGACAAAGAAAACGCCTGACTTCCAACTTTGGTGAGAGGCAACCGGAGTCGTGACAGTTCAGTTGTCCAAGGTGAGGCTCAAGTGGGAAGAGAACGCTCTGAAAATGACCATGGGGGCACAGGTGCAAATGTGCTCCACACACGGGAGGCAAATATAGATTGTGTTCAGAGACGCAAGAGTATTAAAGAGTATTAAGGGTATTAAAATGAAACTTAGAAAGCCCAGTTATCCAAGGGCAAGCCTGTGGTCTCCCGGTCCAGGGGAGAGACCGGGGCAGAGCATCAGAAGACAATGGAGGCTTGGGTCCAGCAGACAAACAGGTGGCAGACGGGTCTCCACCAGCCTGAGACCAGAAGAACTAGATGGTGCCCGGCAACCCAGGCAGCTGCCCTGACAAAGAACACGCTCTTGTCCTGGACGCAGGGGGGAGTGCCTGCGAACCAGAACACAGAACCACGAGAGAGCCCCGGCTAACTGGCTGGACAGACACTGGCGATCAGAGAGGGACAGACAAGGCCTGCTCGCCAGTCACCTTCTTCAGGAACGGACCCGGGAAGCCCAGGGGGAGGAGGGGTGAGCGGTGACGAATGGAGGGGACTGGAGGGGATGGGTGTACAATGGGTGGTCTGTCCTATGTCACGATAGAAAGGGTGTCACATGGATGAAAATCCTGGGGAGTCTGAGAAGAAGGCTCTGCTCCCCGGGGCCAGAAGGCCACTCTGGGTGTGGATGACTCAATTGTGCTCTGTGTGGACGAGGGAGATCCGGGGCTGTCCATTGCAGACTCACCACACAAAATCCTGAGAACCAAAGCAAAGCTGCTCAGGCCACACCATCCTTCCACCTGAGCCCATGGTGGCGGCTGGCCACTGAGCCCGTCCATCTTGTTGCAGGCCTTCCTCTTTTTCACTGCCCCTCCATGGGTCCGTCCCCAGGCACGGGTCTCGCCTCGCCGCGTGGTGTCCAAAGTACAAGAGAAAACGCCTCACCTCCCTTGCTTCCAAGCACACTGTGCGGTCCTTCCCCAACGCCCGTCCTCTGGAAGACCAGGGTCTCCTGAGCTCCGGTCCACGGCACCCCAGATCTCCTGAGCTCCGGTCCACGGCACCCCAGTGGCCGGCATCGGTGGTCCTGGGCCTCGCTCATCCACTGCTGAGCTCTGAAGCATCTTGCTTGAGCCCCGCTGACCTGGGGCTGCAGGGAGGGAGGCAGCGCTGCTCTGGCCACACCAAAGAGGTCTTGGGCGGCAGGTCCCCGTCATGTCACCCAGCGCATCGTCTGACTTTGTGACTGCTGCTTCTAGGTGCGTTGATGGTGGGCCGACCCTCAAACAAACTCTCAACCCCTACAACCGTCTCTCCACCGACATCCAGTGCTGACTGGCCCAAGTTCTTTTTTTTTTGGGGGGGGGGGGGGAGACATCACTGCTTTCTGGTGGGAGTGGGAGGCCCAGCCTTGCTCCTGGAGAGCTTCTGAACCGCCAAGCCAGTGGGCCGCAGTCCCGCACTCAACCACTACGCCACTAGGATTCAGCCCCTGGCCCAAGTTTTGAGGGCTCCGTTTTCTTGAGGTTGGGGTGCCACCCGTGTGCAGGGTTGCGCCCTGTGCTCTTCAGCACCGAGCATCCCCAGTCCTCCTCCCTTCTAGCGCAGGGGACTGAGGCACCTGCCAGTCGCCCTGGGATGCAAACTGTGCCCCCTCGGCTCGGACATTTCTAAACGCTGCAAGACACGCACCCTCCCCTCCCCCCACACACACACCGTGAGCCGACAGGACAGGGTGGCCGTGCTCCGAGCCCGGCCTCTCCAAGGCAGCCCATCTATATGGGATCCGGAACCCCCACCTTGCTTCCACGGAGAGGTTGGCAGATTTGAACTGCCGGCCTTGGGATTCGCAGGGCAATACTTAACCCAGTGTGCCACCGAGGCCTTGCAACGGGAGCTCACAAAGCCTGGTGGGAGTTGGCACGACCGGTTTCAAGAAAAATCCATCACTATCTGGGAAGGTTGATGCAGCAAGCTGCCTCTCCGTCAGAGCTCCCCAGGTACACATACACGCACGCACATGCACGCACACACGCATGCACATGGGAGCGCCCCAGGAGAACCTGGGAGGAAGCCGGGACACCTCATGGGTGCTGACGCCCAGGGACCCTACAGAACTGCCCCCATGTGCTCCCAGAGTGCCACGCTCTCCTGAAGAGCAGCTGGGGTTTCAAACCGCCGACCTTGCAGTCGGCCGCCCAGACAGTAACCATCTGGAGACTAAAATGCTCCGTTGAGCCTGAGAGCCCGCTGCGGTGGCAGTGCCTTTAAGAGCCCGCCTGTGCCTTTAAGAGCCTGCCCCTCCCACTCCCCCTGGACTGGCAGAAGGCCAGTGTCCCTGGACATCCACTCACTTGTAGTAAAGGAGAAATGCCACCTCCGGGGCCTGTGGCTTCAGAGGGGAGCGGAAGGTGCAGGGGAGGGGGAGAGACAGACAGCGGGAGGCCGGCCAGAGACAGCGGGGCTGGAGCAGCTGCAAGCCAAGGACCGCCAGGGGCTGCCAGGAGCCCAGGGCCAGATGAGGTGGCCGGGCTAGCACCTGGGACTGACTCCCAGGCTCCAGGTCTTGGAGAGGACAAACATCTGTCCTTAAAAGCTGTGTGCTTTGTGAAGCCATGTCAAGGCAAGCCCAAGGATTCCAGGGGGAGGGGGCTTCTTTCAGGTCCCCCCCATGCCTTCCTCCGCGCTCTCCGGGGGTCAGCTCAGGCCACAGGGGGTCAGGGAGGAGACCCTCTCTCTCTCCCTCGCTGCTGCCCATCTTAGCTGGTGTTGTTGGGGCATTTTCTCAGCTCAGGGTCGGCTGCGAAGCCCTCCTCTGTGGCCCCATCAGCTCTGCCCCTCTCTGCCGCTGGCTAAGGGTCTCTGATGGACGCCAGCCAGGGTGCTGGTGCTGTGTCCCCATGAGCACAGGGGACACCTGGGCGCCCGCGCCTGCAGCCATGGTTGCTAGACCATGAGAGACCCTGCGGGCTCCGTGCACGGTGTGGAGGCCGGGGAGAGCTAGGCGCCCGGCTGTGTGGTGATGTGAGGAATGAGGACAGTCTTCCTTAGCAAGGGGGAGAGACATGGTGGCCCTGACGGAGAGGAGAGGCGCCCCCACCCCCGCCTTGCTCCAGCCACCCCCCCCACCGATCTTCTTTGCCTGCAGGTCCCCGTTTCCCGCCCAGCCTGAGCAGCTCCTGCCCAACACTGCCCGGTCTGGACACAAGGCACCGTGGAAGCACCCAGAGCCGAGGGCAGGGTGGCCGGTCTGGCTCTCCCGGGCGGGTGCCAGCGCTAGCTGAGGTCCCAGCAGACAAAGGCTTAGCAAGTGGCATGCTGGAATCCCGTCTGTCCCGGGGGCTCTCGCTCTTGCCGGAAGTCTGGAGGCCAAATTAGAGCCCGGTCCAGAGGCAGGGGCAGGACAGGTGGGAGCAGGGGAGACCATGTTGTCTGAAGACCTCTCAGAGACCACCACCCCTGCCCACCCTACACAGTGTGGAGGGCCCTTGGGGACTTCAGGGAGAGAGGGCGCCTGCCTGGGCCCCTAAGCCCCCAGCCGCGGTGACGACGTGGGAAGGTCCAGCCGCCTCTATTCCCAGCTCTGGTCTGTTTACGTCTTATGAATTCAGTTATGTAAATAGAGGTGGCCCAGCCCAGGGGAGGGGCCCCACTCCATCTGCCCCCTCTCCCCTCCCGCCTGTCTGGCCCTTCACACACTGGGAGTTTATTCTGCAACCCTTCCTGCTGCTGACATCCACCTGACCCCCAATGTCCCTGGAGGGTGCTGGACCTCTGTCCAGAAAATCCAGACCCAAAGAGGGGAAGAGCCCCTCTGAGGGCCACACAGAGGGGTGACCACCCCACCCTCAGGAGTCCTTCACCCCGACAGTCCCCACAGCTATCTAGGGGCACCCCACTCACAGGCAGAACCCACTACGTCTCTAGCTGGTTGGGGGGGGCTGGCTTACAACACCCACTGTGTGGCAGATGGGGGATGGGAGGGGTGAGTGACTTGGGGGGGCACTGGTGGACAGGGGCCTGGAGTGAGTTTAGAAGCCTCCCCCTCCCTCAGTGCCTCTGCCTCTGCCCCACTCCCACCCCCACAGGTAGCATGCCTTTTCTGACCTTTGCCTTCTGACCTTTGCCTTCTGGCCATTGCTGGGACCAAAACAGGTTTGGGGGCAGGGCTTCAGATCACAGGAAGCAACACAGGGGGTTCCGGAGGGCTGCCCCTATATGAGGATATCGGTCACCCCCTACCTGCGCAGGGCCGTGGGCCTCTGCAGAGGCCAGGTTGTCTGCGCCCAGTTCTGTGGGGCATCGCCCAGGCGGCCATGGGGAGCGGAACCAGTGCCGTGGGGCAACTGGACAGGGTGGTGGACACTCAGTGGTGATACGCCGTCACAGGGCTGCCCCCCACCCCTGGAGATGGGGCGGGCTCCACGCTATGGTTGGCCCCAAGACTAACCCAAAGGCCAGCATGGCAAACCGTCCTCCCCAACATCTCCCCGGCACCCAGGACGGGGGAAGGCGACCGCCCAGTGGACTGCAGGAAGCCCCGGGGCAGTTGGCCCAGCCATGACTCACTCTGAGCTGCAACCGCCAAACCCGCGGCCTCCTCTTTCTGCAGGGCAGCTGTCCCGGGCCTCGAACTCTGACCTTGCTGTGAGCGGCCCAACCAGGAACGGGCTCCCTCCCGCAGGGCTCCGGGGAGGCAGGCTCTGAGACCCAGCTCTCCCCCTACCCCCCACCCCCACAGACAGCCTCCCCCTCCTTCCGGGGATCGGCCCACAGCATCCCACCACGGACCACCGAAATTGGGAGAGGAGGGTTCAGGTAGGGCGGGTCACGGCAGGGCTGGGGAAGGGCGGGAGAGGAGTGGACGGCGGGGTGGGTGGTTGGTCCTGGCCGCACAGGGAGGGGTGGGAGGAGCTGGGTCCTGGAAAGGGTGGGGGAGGCAGGAGTGGCAGTGCACCTTGTCAGGGTCCTGATGGGTGGGGGTCCTGCACCCAGTCGGACCAGGCCCCGAGACTTGGGCTGGGTGGGGGGGCACTGAAAGGGTTAAGGCGACGCCCAGAGGGCCCCTGGGGCTTCCCGCCAAGCCTCAGGTCTCACCCTTGACCCCCACCTACCTACAGCCCCTATGGGCCCTGCCGGGCGCCCTCGGGCTCTTCCAAGGGCCCGTGTGACCCGCGAGCAGATGCGGGGGGTGGGGGGAGGGGGCCAGTCCTTGCAGCAAATCACAGGACCGGGGGCGCGCGGCGCCAGGGCCTGGAGCTGGAGGAGGAAGGACGAGGAAGGGGCCAGTCACCCCCGGGCGCCTTGGGATCCGCTCCTCTGGGGCGCGCGCGGGGCTGGGGTCTGCGGAGGTACAGGGTCGGCAGACGGGGGTGGGCCGGGGTCCGCGGGGGCAGCCGGAGCCGGGGCGCAGGCTTGGGGGTCCGGGGCGCTCCCGAGAGACTAGCGGCGGGCCGGAAGGGGGAGGCGCGGCGGGGGGGCGGGAGGGGACCCTCCGCTGCGGCCTGGGCGCCGCGCTCCCCCCCCCCCGCGCCCCCGCCGCCCCCGCGCAGCGTGGCCGGGAAGTTTGCGCGGAGCCGAGCGGAGCGGGGCGGTGAGCGGGGCGCTGAGCGGGGCGGTCAGCCGAGGCCCCCGCGGGCCGGCGGGAGAGCGCGGTCCCCGAGCAGGCGGGGGGTGCGGCAGGTGGTGCCCGGCAGGGCGGGGGCGTCTCGGGCCCCCCCTGCCCGCTCGTCCCCTGGGCGCGGCTTTGGGGGACCCGTGGCCGCCAGGCTCCGCGTCCGGTGCCCAGCCCGGCGCGCACGCCCGCAGCCCCGCCTGACCAGCCCGAGGGAAAAGGAGGGAGGGGTCGGCACGCCCCCCCCCCCTCCGGCGACGCGGCTGGCTCGGGGTCCCCCGCAAGTGTGGCCTGCCCCTCCTCCTCCTCCCTGCCCCCACCCCACCTGCCGCCCCTGCCGTCGGCGCCCGCCTTCTCCGGACTGGCAGACGGGGCAGTTTTCCCGTCTGGGCCCCGGGGGACGGGGCGGCGGGCAGGGCTGCGGAATTCGCGCCGGCACGGCCCCCCACAACCCACCCCCGGGTCGCAGCTCTCCCACCCACCGCAGCCACCGCCGTCGGACCTCCGCCCCTGGTCCCCCCTCCGCCGGCCTCCTTCTCACGACCTCCCCTGCCCAGGCGGACGGACCACCTACCCGCGCTGGGGGCCCCTCGGCCCTGAGGCCCCTGACCACCCCGGGCCGGAACCTTCACCGCGGTGGCCTGCGTGAGCTCCGGCTTCTGCCCGCTGGCTGCGGGGAGGGGGGCGGGCACAAGTGGCGGGGGAGAGGGACCTGCCCAGCCAGGTTCCCATGGGGAAGGTGCTGTGCGGCCTGGAGGCGCCCTGAGCACCCTCATTTCCAGTTCGGGGAGGGGGGTGACTGGAGACAG
This sequence comes from Nesogale talazaci, assembly GCA_004026705.1. Classification (NCBI taxonomy): domain Eukaryota; kingdom Metazoa; phylum Chordata; class Mammalia; order Afrosoricida; family Tenrecidae; genus Nesogale; species Nesogale talazaci. The sequence goes on from PVJH01025134.1 coordinate 8,071, forward strand.
ATGGCCCCACCTCCCCTCTGAGGTAACAAGGTGGAAAGCCTCTAAAGGATGGACCGCGCCTTGCACTGGCTGGCCGCTGCCCTGCCGTGGTCTCCACCCACGTAGTCGTCTATCTCAGGGCAGCCCCCTGTGTCTCCCCACTAGAGTTGGGGTCCTCACTTTTGCTGTGACTTCTTTCAGCCCTTGGTCATGGGGAGGCGAGGCCCCCACTTCTCTGTGTCTCAGTCGGCCACCTTCTGAGATCATTCTCCACCCTGCGCCCCACTCTGTCCGCCGCCCCCCCCCCCACTGCAGGGAGGAGTCAGCTGTGAGCTGTGGCAGTGGAGACTGGGAACCCCCCTCTGGCTGCCAGGGCCTCCCACTCTTCCCTCTGCCCCCCAGCCAGGTACCCGTCTGCCCCTTGCTTCTCCCGGGAGCTGACTTGGTGGGTGTCTGTGGGGCAGGTCCCTCCCAGAGGCTGCAGCACAGCCCTCCTTACCCTGGCCGTGGGGCCAATGCCCCTAAGCCTCCAGGCAGGGACCGCTTATCGGCCAGTGTCCTCCCTGCCTCTCCATGTCCACTCTGCCCTGCCAGCCCTTGGCACCCTCCCCTGTCCCTACCCCTTCTCTAGCGCCTCCTAGGGGGAAAGGAAAGTCTGCTTTGCGCCAGGCAGGCCAGGGTGCCAGGTGGGGCTCTTTGGACCAAATTGAGAGGAGCTATGGTCTGGGGACACCTAGGCTGTCTGTCTGCCTGCATCCTGCCTCCCCCCAGGCTCCCCAGAACCAGGGCCAGGTGTGCATCTGGTGGGGTACCAACTTTGGGTCTGGGTGGGGGCAGGGCAGGGACCCAGAGGGGAAGGCCAGGGGAAGCTGACCCACAGAGATTCCTGCGGACCCCAGGAGGCCGGCTCAGCCCTGCCTCTCTTCCCCAGGCCCCCACACTGTAGCCCCTTCCTGGCTTCCTGCTCCTCCCCGCTTCCTCCCCAGCTCCCTCTATCCATCCATGCATGTGTCTGTCCAGCCAGCCAGTCATCCTCTGCCAGGGCCCAGAAGGCCACAACACAGGCCCAGGGGGCTCACTCAGGTCCCCAGGGAAGTGTACGACAATCCCCCCCCCCACATGCCTACAGAGGGGAACCTCTGTAGGTGGGGACAGTGATTTCTGAGACGGCTGCTGGCAGACCCCTGGCCCACACAGGCTGGCCCTGGATGCAGGCACCTCGTCCCCCACAGGCACTGCAGGGGCAGGGGTCCCGAGTCTGGGCCCTGAGCCACCACGGGACTAATCTTAGGAACGGAACGTGCCCCAGCCCAGAATCACCAATCCCAGGACAGGGGACTGGGTGTGCAAACACCACCTGGGCATGTGCTCTGATGGCCCCTGGCCGCCTCCCCAAACATGGTACTGGGGCCGTGATGGATGGCGGGCACTCCGGGTCAGGTCAGCCTGCCAAGCGCCCTTTCCCAGGGCTAAGAATAGCCGCGGGAGGAGGTGGGCAGTCGATGGGCAGTAGCGGCCTGGGTGGTGGTCAGGACCACTGGACGGACAGCGGCGCCCCACGGCCCTCTTGTTCCTCAACAGGACTGGGAGGAGGCTGCGAGCTGCGACCTTGGGGGAGACTGCCGGCTCCTTCTTGCTGCGCTGGCCCCCGAAGTCCCCAGGCGCTGGGCACATCCACAAGGACCTCTTCACTCCAACGTGGCCCCCAGCCAGATGTGGGGGGCGGCTGCCCAGAGAGAGGCATGCCCCCCACCCAGCCGCGCTGCCCCCGCTTCCTCCTGCTGTCGCTGCTACTGCTTGCGCACCAGGTGAGCACTGCGGGCGGGGGGGCTCCCCCCTGGGGCCCCCTCCAACACCCGGGGGCGCACTCAGGCCCTGTCCACCTGGCCCAGCCGCAGGCTCCCGCGGCGCAGGTGATGGACTTCCTGTTCGAGAACTGGAAGCTCTACGGAGATGAGTGCTCCCACAACCTCAGCCTGCTGCCGCCGCCCACAGGTAAGCCCCGCCCCCACGGAGAGCCCCGCCCCTGGGAACGCCCCTCCTGAGGCCCGCCCCGCCCCCTGGGAACGCCCCTCCTGAGCCCCGCACCAGACCAGTCCCCTGGGCGCCCAACATTTCCTCTCCCAGGGCACTCACTCCTGGAGCCTCATGGAACCCTGGGCGGGGCGGGGAGGCGGGGGGGGCATTACCTCTGAGACAGGTGAGGGGCAGCCGCACTGAAGAAGCCGCAGGGTGGGCTCTGGCCACCCCCCCCCCCAGCTCGCCACCGGGCCAGCTGCTGGACTGGGCCTTGCTGAGAGGGACGGGCGGACGCAGGGGTCAGAGGCTGAGCCTGGTCCCTCTGTCCCTCTGGGGCAGACTGGCACTGGAGCAGAGGAGCTGCCCAGAGGCGAGGGCGGGAGCCGGGCCCCGGACAGAGACAGAGACCACCTCCCCGGAGGGGCGTGGCCCAGGGAGAAGGCGCACTTAGTCTGAGGGCGGAGCTGCCCTGGCTGTGGAGGTGGAGGACACCTGTTCCTACCCCAGGTACAGGCCTGGGGGAGATGGCTGCCCCGCCTGAGGCTGCCCCTTCCTTGTCACCACGCCCTGCAGAGCTGGTCTGCAATCGGACCTTCGACAAATATTCCTGCTGGCCCGACACCCTGCCCAACACCACCGCCAGCATCTCCTGCCCCTGGTACCTGCCCTGGCACCACAAAGGTAGTGTGGGGGCCTGAGGGCGGGGCGGGGAAGGCTGGGCTGAGGAGCGGCCTGCCCGTAGGGGAACTGACCCGAGCCCTGCCCCACCTCCCAGTGCAGCACCGCCTGGTCTTCAAGAAGTGTGGGCCTGACGGGCAGTGGGTGCGGGGCCCCAAGGGACAGCCCTGGCGTGACGCCTCCCAGTGCCAGATGGACATGGACGAGCTGAAGGTCCAGGTCAGCCCCGGCAGGCACCGGGGGCCACAGGGGGGTGGGGCAGTCGTGGGCTTCCCTGACCGCCCTGCCCTCTGCAGAAGGAAGTGGTCAAGATGTACAGCAGCTTCCAGATGATGTACACTGTGGGCTACTGCCTGTCGCTGGGGGCCCTGCTGCTCGCCCTGGCCATGCTGCTGAGCCTCAGGCAGGTGCACGGGGCGGGCGGGAGGGCGTGCCGGGGGCGTGGGCCACGCGCGCCTGACCCACTGTGCCCACAGCCAGCTGCACTGCACGCGCAACTACATCCACATGAACCTGTTCGCCTCCTTCGTGCTGAAGGCCAGCTCGGTGCTGGCCATGGACGCCCTGCTGCAGACCCGCTACAGCCAGCAGATCGGCGACGACCTCAGTGTGAGCGTCTGGCTCAGCGACAGGGTGAGTGGGCCGGGGCGAGCAGGGGCGCGCCGGGCAGAGGGAGCCGGGCTGCCCATCGCTGACGGGCCCCCTCCCAGGCGGCGGCCGGCTGCCGGGTGGCCGCCGTGCTCATGCAGTACAGCGTGGTGGCTAACTACTGCTGGCTGCTGGTGGAGGGCGTGTACCTGCACAGCCTGCTGGGCCTGGCCACCTTCTCCGAGAGAAGCTTCTTCCCCCTCTACCTGGGCTTCGGCTGGGGTAAGCGAGCAGGGCGAAGGCGGGCTGGCGGGTGGGCAGTGCGGGCAGCAGCACCTCGGAGCCGGGCCCGGCACACAGCGGCTCCCCACTCCCGCAGGGGCCCCGATTCTCTTCGTCGTGCCCTGGGCTGTGGTCAAGTGTCTCTTTGAGAATGTGCAGTGAGTAAGGGGGGGCAGCGGGGGAGTGACTGCAGAAGCCAGGCTCCCCGGGGGAGGGGGGCGCGGTGGGTGGGCGGGGGCTCTGACCCGTCTCCCATCCTTCTCTAGCTGACGCCAGCTGTGGGGGTGCTGGGTGCCGGGCACTGCGGGGCATACCCAGGGCCATGGGATGGGCTTCCCGGGCCGGGTCCGCAGCAGTGTCCTGGCCCTACAGGTGCTGGACCAGCAACGACAACATGGGCTTCTGGTGGATCCTGCGGGTGCCCGTCTTCCTGGCCATCCTGGTGAGGAAATGAGAGCACCGGCATGCGGGGAAGGGGGGCCCCTAGGCAGCCGGGTGTCTGGGCTGAAGGCAGGCGGCACCCTGATACCCGCCCAGGCCTCGAACCAGCGTGGTCAGCCCCGGGCCAGGCTGCCTGGAGGGAGTGAGCTGCCCTCCTGGGGGCCAGCGGGCTCTGGGCTGGGACGGGTGAGGCCAGGCAGGCTGGGTTCCGCAGGCCAGCCCTGCCTCTGTGCTTCGCCCCAGATCAACTTCTTCATCTTCATGCACACCGTCCACCTCCTCGTCGCCAAGATGCGTGCCCACCAGATGCGATCCACAGACTACAAGTTCCGGTGCGGGGCCGCCCGGGGAGCCCGGGCCGGGGGCGGGGGAGGGCAGGACAGGGTCGCTCAGGCTGTCTCCCACAGGCTGGCCAGGTCCACCCTGACCCTCATCCCCCTGCTGGGCGTCCACGAGGTGGTCTTCGCCTTTGTGACCGACGAGCAGGCCCAGGGGGCCCTACGCTCCGCCAAGCTCTTCTTCGACCTCTTCCTCAGCTCCTTCCAGGTGGGCCGGGGCCGCCCAGCCCCCACCGACCTGCCCCTCCTCCCCCCACACCCCCGCGCCCTGACCCTCCCCCACCCACGCTCTTGCCCCTCCCCCGCAGGGTCTGCTGGTGGCTATCCTCTACTGCTTCCTCAACAAGGAGGTGGGTCTGGATCAGGGGCCCCCTCATAGGCAGCATCACCACCACAGTCCCCACAGGCGGCCCCGTGGTGGGGCGGCCCCCAGGTGTCCCCGAGCCCAGTGTCCTGGGGGTGACGACTGGGTGGCCCCTGGTGCCCCACAGGTGCTGGCGGGGGACAGAGGCAGGTCCTGGGGGAGACACCGGCACGGGCCGACCCCCCCACCCCCCACCCCCAGATGCAGTCTGAGCTGCAGCAGTCCTGGGGGGCTGGGGGGTGCTTGCTGACTCAGACCGACCCCCTGAACCCCCAGGTACAGGCAGAGCTGCTGAGGCGCTGGCGGCGCTGGCGGGTGGGCAAGGCCTTGCAGGAAGCGCACCGCTCCGGCAGCCACACCGCCCCCCCCACCGCCCGCGAGCCCCCCGGCGAGAAGCTGCTGCTGGTGAGGAGCAGCGGCAGCCACGCAGCCAGCCCGGACCCCTCCTCTGAGACGCCCTCGGCCCACGGCCTCCCTGCACTGGCCGAGAGCCCCTTCTGAGCGCCTGCCCCAGGGGGGTGTGGAAGGCGTCCCTGCACCCAGGCCGCCCACCAGGAACAGCTCGGCACCCAGAGACCCCGTGAAGCCCCCTCGCCTGGAGGCAGGGTGGGGTGCTCCGCCGTGTGCTGTGACCAGGGGCATGGACCACCCAGCAATAAAGTGCTCGAGTTGTACAGCGTGTGTGTCCAGCCAGAGGCCTGAGGTCAGGGGTGACTCACGGGCTCCCGGTCCCTGGTTTCCAGGCCTCATGGTCATCACCACAGGAGTGGCTGAGGCCAGCAAAGGGTGGCGGCAGAATGCCCAGGCCTTTGGGTGCCACAGGGTGTCCCCTGGGCAGAGACCCCAGTCCAACTCCTGTAGCAGTTCGGGCTGCTGCAGGCGTGGTCTGCCCAGTAACCAGGGGCAGACGCTAGCCAGCCTACAGATGCCAGGTTGTGGACTGGGTGGGGACCCTGGTGCTGCTAGGATCTCGATGGGGATCTGGGGTGCATGTCACCCTCTTTATGGGGTACCCCCTGCCCACAGCACCTGCCCGTGCCCTGTGGGGCACTCAGAGGGGGTCCAGGGAAGCAGGAGGCGCAGGTCACCAGGTGTCTGTGCTCTGAGGAGGGCTGGGGGAGGGGTGCCCCTGCCGGCCTGCCGGGACACGTGGCCAGGGCCACTCAGGCAGAGCCAGGCTAATTGGCGCAAATGGAAGGACAGGCAGCCTCTCGGGAAGGTAAATAGAATTACTCACCACCAGGCGCTGGGCCTCCTGCCCCCCACGGGCAGGCAGACAGGGAGGGACACCCAGGGGCTGGGTCTTCATGGGGGGGCTGATGGGGCCTTTGAACCAGAGGCTGGGTTTTTCTCTCTTGAAGCTCCAGAGGCTATGCCCGGAGGCCCAAGGGCCTGACCTGGCTTTGCCCACCTTGAGCCCCAGCCCCAGCCCTGCCAGCGTTCTGTCCAGCTGAGAGTAAGCACCCAAAGACCTCCTCTGAGCCAGCGCCAACGTCCTTCACGCCAGCTGAGCTCAGGGTGAGGATGGCCGCCGGGGACCCTGCCCACTCACCTGGTCCCCCTCTGTCCTCCCTCGCCCTGTCCCCAGCGTCCCAAGGGAACCAGCCCAGGCTGGTAAAGTGGGGTGGGGGTGGATCCCCCCCAGCCAATAAACATGGGCCCTGGCTGGGCAGCAGCACGGCGGCCTGGCCAGGTGTGGGACCCACTTTCTAACTGGGCCGGCTGCCAGGGGAGGGGCCCGTCCTGGCCCAGAGTGTTTCCTCTGCCCCACCCACCTCCGCTTCCCAAGGCTGCTCCAGCCCACGAATGCATGTGTGAGCGTGCGTGTGCATGCATTTGTCCGTGCACACAGGCTGCAGGGAGCGGGCCCTGGGTTAGGAACGAGGAACAGGAAAGGGCAAGTTCACACCTGTGTGTGTGTGTGTGGGGGGGCAGTGTACGCACCAGTGACCTGCAGAGTATTATGTGCACGCGCCCCTAAGAAGTGAGGAGAGGAGGACGCAGACTGCAGCGAAGGGGGCTACCCCAGGAGAGCAGCCCACCCCCCCACCCCCCTGAGCAAATGAAAAAGGCTTTGAGTAACTCCAGGAAAACAGAGGGCAGGCCTGCAGAAGTCTCTCAAGGGGCCATGCTCAGCCTGGGGCACAAACCCCGCTGTCATGATGCAAACCTGCCACATGGGGGGAACTGGCTGTGGGGGGGGGACCCTCTCTGAGAGGCTGGTGGACCAGAAGAGTGTCTTTGCCATGAGGCCCTCCCTCATCTGCTGGGGTGGTCTAGAGGTCCCTGAAGATGAGACGTTGAGACGTGGGCACATCGGCATTTATGCCCGAGGGCCGGGAGTCCCTGGCTACTGGGCTCCTGCAAGCACACGTGCATCCTCTCCTACCTCCGACCCTCCCAACCTGGCTTCAGCCCTGTGACCCAGGACCCCCCCGCCGCATCCTGTCCAACCACAGGCCACCGGGGCAGCCCTGCCAACTCTGCTGGGGACCCTGTCACCCAGGGCCCTGCAGTGTGCACGTGAGGCCCCACCCTTCATAGGCACCCCAGGGCCAGGAAGCCTGAGGAACCAACACAAGGACGCAGTCAGATTCCGGATGAGGGACCCCACCGTGGAGCCCTGGAACAGGGGTCAGCATAGTCTCTGACCTACCCCACCCCCGCCCTCACTGAGTCAAGGAGCCAGGGGCCGTCTTAGGGACCCATCACCCACGGAGGGAGGCCTGCGCGGTGCAGACGGCCGAGCCATTCCTCCTGTCGCAGGGACGTGCAAGGGTGTCTGTGGGGAGGGCAGGCTCTGGGTAGGGGTGTCTGGAGTGAGTGGCTCTGGGAACGGGGTATCTGTGGGGGGTTCTGGGTAGGGGAGTCTTGGGGGGGTCTCCGCGCATGGGGTGTCTGGGAGGGAGGTTGCGGGTCAAGGGGGTCTGTGATGAGCTCAATAGCCCCAGAGTGGGTTGTCTGGTCATTTTCGGCAAGCAGCATCATGGGGCGGGGGGTGGTGGCACAGGCCGCGGTTCTGGGTCTGGAGATGTCTGTCCCAAGGGGCTAGTTCACCCACCATGGCAATGTTTCCCAGGTGATCCCATCAGCCCTCCAGCTGCCTCTTGACCCTCCGTGCAGAAGTCCTCCCTGACAGTCCTCACCCTCTCCACAGACTCCCCCCGGAGCTGGGTCGGGATTGGCGAGAGCAGCATGCCATCACCAGTCTGACCACCAGAGGGTGCCAGCATCCTCACCTGGTGTGGAAACCCCCTCACCTGGTGTGACACTGACCTGTCACCCCAGGGCAGGTGGCCCCGCCCCCACCCTCCCAAGAAGGTCATGGGGGAGAAGGGGCAGTGCCCAGGAAGCAGCAGTGGACAGGGCTCTGCTGACTTTGGGCCCTCTCCCCAGGGGCACCCTGCCCTGCCCAGGAGACCCCATTACTCTCGCCCAGCTGAGGGAGACCCCAAGCTTCATCTGGCAGGAAGGGACCAGACACTGACGCCCTGGAGTGAGTGGGGGGAGGCGGGCGCTGTGCCGGGCTCCAGGAGGCCCAGGGGCTTTGTCCAGAGGCCTGCTGCCCCCTTCTGGCCCCGCAGGGTGAGCCAGGCAGGGAGGAGGCCAGAGCCCTTTGGATAAGCCCTGGCCAGGCCCATGGGCCTGCGTGGAGCCTGTGGCTGAGTGTGGCCCTGAGGGCAGCCTGGGGCTCAGAGCGGCTGCCTGGCTGGTCATGCTCCAGAGCCCCTGGGAGCAGGTGGCTGGTGTGGGCTGGGAGGTGTCAGCAGGGAGCACTCCCTTCCCCTCCCCAGGGCTGCCGGCAGACAGAGAGCAAGAGGCTGGTCCCAGAGCCTGTCTTTATTCACTGGCCCTTAGGGACATGGGCTTTGGAGGGACCTGGGGACTGCCAGCTCAGGCCAGCCTGACAGCACCACCCCAGGGGCCACAGGACTCGGAGGCCAGGCCGGGCCGCCCCCCCCCCCCCCAAGGACCAGTGCCAATGTGACAAGCGAGGACTTGGGAGACAAGGGGGGGGGGGTGTGGGCAGGAGGGGGCGGCAGGAGCAGCGGGCCGGGCGGGCTGCTCAGCTCACAGCTGGCCTGAGGAGCCAGCCAGCAGGAGACAGGCTGGGGGGGAGGGGGAGGGGCTGCAGGTCCAGGACCCCAGGACGGGCCTAGGACTTCTTGGGGTCCTGCAGGCTCCCGCGGCGCAGGTCACTCAGGTCAATGGGCTTGAAGGCTGTGGGGGGCGGGGGGGGACAGTGAGGGGCCAGCCGGGGAGCCCCAAGACCCTGCGCGCAGGCCCTGAGCCCCACCCACTCACTCTTCAGGCCGGGGTTGGGGACCTTCTCCACGTATTCCTCCACCAGGCCCCGCTCGCTGCTCCGCAGGTCTCGCTCCACGCCCTGCCAGGCTGCGGGGGGGGGGGAAAGGGGGCCGCGTCAGGACAGCCCCCTCCCCCAGACCCCCGCACCCTGCAGCAGCTCCCTGGGGGAGAACAGGGAGGTACAAGAGCCTCCCGCCCCTGCCTTGTGGGCTTCCTTGGGCAGCCCCCCCCCGGTCCCCCCACTTGTCCCCCCCACCTTCGTAGATGAAGCGGACATTCTCCTCGTGGGCGGGAGTGAAGATCTCGCTGCTGTGGGGGGGCGAGCGGGGGCTGCTGCTCCGCCGGCCGTTGTACAGGACTCTGGAGACGGGAGAGCTGGGGGGGGATGTGAACACTGGGAGCCCAGGCCCAGCCCCCATGCACGCGCCCACACCACCCCTGGAGACCCACCTGGTCATCGCTGGGACGTCTGGTCCTGGCTGCCCGGTCCCCTTGGCCCTGAGAGAAAGGCCAGGCTGAGGCGGGTGCGGGTCATGCAAGGTGCAGGCACCCCCACCCTGTGAGCTGGCTCCAGCCGGCTGCCCACTGAAGCTGGTGGGGGGCGGGGGGGCAGGGACTCGGAGGGCTAAGCTTGGCTGTGGCACAGGCCAGTGAGAGGCTGCCTGCCCCTAGTGGGCATGGGTGGGCGACCACATCCTATCTGTAGTGGATCTTGCACAGAGGGGCAGCCTAATGAGGGGGTTGGGGGGCTACTGTCAGGGGACGGGGTCTGGGCGCCTGCCAAGCCCTGGGCTGGTCACTTCAGTAGCCCTGGCAGGGGTGGGGGGATGTCTACTTTTGGGCTCAGATGCACTCACTCTGACTGGCCAGCTGCCCAGGGTGGCCTAATGGGCTGAGGACAGACAGACAGACCCGGCCACGCAGCTGGCTGCCAGGCTGGTGCTGACCCCAGAGCAGGGCAGCGCACACTGCAGGTGGGCACAGACGCTGGGTAGCTTTCAGCACAATGGCCTCCCTGCCCAGGGGACCCAGAGAGGCTGGACGCAGCGGGACAGGAGCAGGTCGACAGAGACCAGACTCGCCCCCCCTCCCTATGCTGAATGCGCAGGAGTGAGCTGTCAGTGGGACTCAGAGGTGAGGCTCCTGGGGGTCCCCCGCCTGCCAGCTCCACCCTTGGCCCGGGCCCAGTGGACACCAGAGCCCGGGAAGCCCCTCAGACCAGTGACCTGGCACGGTCATCCCAGTCCCACCCGGGGCAGCCTGTAGCCTCAGGCCTGGCCATGCTACCTCTGCCTTCCTGACCACAAAGCGGACCTGGTCACTAGTGAGGCTGCGCCCGGCCGGGCCCTGCACCTGCACCCCACACTCTGACCCTCCACATGGGTACAGCGCCTGGTGCACCCTCACTGCCCGGCCAGCCTCAGCAGGTCTTCGGCCCAGGGCTGTGGGAGCAGGGAGGCTCCAGCCAGCTGACCTGGGGTCTCTGTGCTACCCCCGCACCCAGCCTAGTGCATCTGCTCCCGACACGGGCTCCGGCCCCAACTCCCCCACCCTCACCTGCCCACTCCTGCCCATCACCAGCTGGTCACCACCCAGGCCCTTCAGCCACCAAGGCCCTGGTCCAGCCCCACTGAGCTACAGGTCATCTGCTAGGGGCCCCAGGCCGACAGAGCCTGCGCTGTACAAGAGCGCCCCCTGGCAGTGGAGGTGAGCTCACAGGACAAGCCACACGGGCTCCCCCGGGGGCTGGGCGCTCAGACTGTGGGCAATGTATGTGGGGCGGGGAGCCAGCCCACCTCACCCCCTAGGCCCCAGTGGCACAGGCCTGAAGATGGAGGCCATTGGGGGACCCCTGGGGTCCCGCATGGAGGGTGGGGGGACCTCAGCAATGCTGGGACTCTGTGTGCTTATAGCTCTGCCAGCCGGCAGATGAAATCGTACAGTTTGAAAACGACAGTGCAGTTTTCCCCAAGGTCGTCTGAGCAACCTGCTGGCGCTTCCTAAGGGCCTTTCTATCTCGGCGTCAAAGGACTCTCTGTCCAGCGTCACTCTGGAAGAGCCCTGGCCTGAGGAGGGGAGGGGAGACCCAGAAGCAGCAGCAGGCAGGAATAAATAACAAGCGGAGGCCTCACTTCCCAACCCCACCCACCCCAGGGCCCACCCGCGGTGGCCTGAGCGCAGGGGCGGGGGTCCTGCCACCAGAACTCACGCCTCACCTGACCCAGAAAACCCCACAAGATCATGCAAATCAAGAGGGTCGAATCTGCAGATGCACTTTAAGAACACCCGTGAAACTGGGCTTCCAGGGTCTGTGTATCTGGCAGCCTCCAAGTCTCTGAAGGGCGCCAGCGTGCAGAGCGTGGGCCGCTCAGGCGTCTTGAGGGTGGGGAGGTGGATGTGCCCAGGACAAACAGTGGGGTTGGATGTGGGGGTCCAAAAGGGGTGCTGAGTGCTTGCTGAGCGTGCTGCAGAGGACTCCAACACGGAGCCCCTGGCCAGTGAGCACCTCCAGGTGCACAATGCCCCCTAACGCGCCCCCGGATATGCAGAGGTCAAGCCTGCGCCAGGCCCCACAGGAGCCCCCCCTTGCCGCAGTCGGAGGACCCTCCCTGAAAAGGAAGATTGGCCCTGCACCAGAAAAGGGGGCCGCACGGAAACAAACGGCAGCCCAGAGGGGCCTGAGGAAGGGCTCGGGAGGAAATGCAGGGAAAGCGAGCCCACACAGCGCGGGGCCGGGGCAAGGCAGGCCCCGACCACAATGGAACGGAATGGAGATCAGTCCCTGCCCTCAGACACCTGATCGCTGAGGGCGCCTGAAACACAGCACGTGAGGCGGGGACAGGCTCAGCAACAAACGGTGCCGCCAACACTGGATTTCCGTGTGCGGAAGAATGAAACAAGACCCGTGAGTGCAAACCCGAGAGCTGTAGAGATCACCAGGGATGGGGCAGGGACAAACGTCGGGCCTTCACCCGTGGTCTGAACGCACTATCAAGCCTGCTGAGAGAGAGAGAGACACACACACACACACACACACACACACACACACACCTTCCAAAAGACGGCCGGGGCCTCCTGAAAATAAGATATGTGAGTGCACCGTTGTGATTTCAGCAAGAGCTAAAGGGGCACCCACAGAGTGAGGACCCCCCTCCCGCAATGGCACCTCAGAATCCACGGAGAGCTCCAGCGCTCCAACAAGCAGCAGCTGAGTGACCATGCAGGACTGCACAGAGTACCAACAGGCAGTCGACGGAAGAAGTCTTTCGAGCAGACAACAAGCACATGAGAAAAGCAAAGCGTCTGGTCACTGGCCGCCGCCGTCGCCGGGGATGGCGGTCAATCTCCAGAGGACAGCCACTCTGGGACTACTACTGTTTACCAAGAAAGCCCAGATGAAGGTTTTCACACCAAGAAGCGGACTGGAGGAGGAGGACGACGGAGCGAAGAGAAAGCAACAACACAGGCTGGAGGGTGGACAGGCACAGACTTGGGTGAAGGGACAGCAACACGCTGGGAGACCAAGAGGGAAGGCATCTTGTCACACTGGGGGCCACTTGTTAAGCCGTTCGCTGAAGGGAAAAGGATGCTGTGACATGTGACACCCCGCCTCCTCACCCCGTTCACAACAAAAAGTGTGCCAAAAGGCTTGCCCTCCGTGGGGATGCAGTCGTAGCTCCCAGACACCAAGGGAGGGGGCAGACGTCTCTAACTGGGCTGTGCACGATGTGCTCAGATGGCAGCCTCCTGCAGACTGAACTAAACCACCAACTGCCTTCAGTCCTGTGGGTCTCACCCTGGCCAGTCTAATGATCCATTAACTGGGGTCTCATATTCACTGCCATAATAATTTCTTTTTAAAAGCTGATAAAAAGTAAATGAGGGGATAAAAGGCAAATAAGAAGTTTCCCCTCAAACAAACAAACAAAAACGGAGCCCCACAGCCTGGCCAGCCAAGGACGGGGCTGAGGGAGGCCCAGCGCTACTCTGGTACAAAGGCCACCCTGTCTCCCACTGCCCACGGCCTCCTCCTCCTCCAGGAGGCGCCCCCACCCCACGCGAGGCCCCCACGATCCCTCAGTCAAAGGACACCTAGCTCAGGCACCCTGAGAGTGGGGTGAACAGGGTGGGCAGGGAGAGCCGCCCACGTGGGCAGGGAGAACCAGAGGCCACGGGAAAGGAGCTTCAGTGCTCACCTGTCCCCACACCTGTTTCAGGGCCAAGGTGGACGTGAGTGCTTCTGCCTGCCCTAGGCCTCACCGGCACCCTTCCACCTCCCGTCAAGGAATCTTCTGGGTAATGGCCGGCCCATGGACACAGGCGGAACACCTCCTCCTTCTCCAACATTCCTGCCACCCCTGGAAACATCTCCCCACGCCCGCAGGTGCTCCCACTGGCCTCAACAGACCCTTTGGGCCTGTGCCCGCCCTGCCTGCACAGCTCTTGCCCCAGGCTTTAGGTGTAGCTGGAAGCAGCCTCCTGAGGGAACACTGGGATGGCGGGGAGGGGCAGGGGGAGTGTCACCACCTCTCCCCACTATTTGTGGGACATTCCTGCCTCACCCCTCCACCAGGGACACTCAGAACCCCCCACTTATCCACTCACAGGGGTCCTGCAAGATGCGGGGAGGGGGGTACCACAGAGTGGGAAGGAGGATGGGGGCAGGGGCCAGGGTTTGTTCCGGGAGCCAGGGAGTCCGGAGATGCTGCTGTCATGTGCGGGGTGCTGCCCGCGGGGGTGCAGCCATTGGAAACGAAGTCCATCAGGGAGACAGCCCAAGGAGAGGGGCACAGCCCCCGAAGGGGCAAGTATCAGGGGTGCACCCCGCTGGGCCCAGCCTCAGGAGGGCACACCGAGGTGGGAGTTCCAGGGGGCAGCCTACAGCGGCTTGGCCAACGGGCTCCCGCGGGGGTGCAGCCCATGTGCAGGGGCGCTGCCCGGGCGCCGGGCGCAGGCGCATCGGAAGACCCGCCCGGGCCGCCCCTGGGCACGCCCCTGCCTCGCGGGGGCGCTAAGGGGCTCCTCTCTCGGAAGGCTGCAGACCCGGTCCCAGAACGCGGCAGGCGCCGTCGGGGGGTCGGGCCGGCCTCCGTCCTGCTGCGCCCCCAGGGCCCGGGCCGGGCAGGGAGTGCGCCCCGGCGCCCCGGCGGCCGGTTCTCCAGGGGCGGGGTTGGGCGGGATCTCCGGGCCCCCGGCCCCCGCCCCGCCCTCTTCGCTCCGCCTCACCTCGCCCCGCTCCGCCGCCGCTGCCGCCGCCTCTGCCAGCTGGGAGCCCGGGCCGGAAGTGACGTCACTGGAGCGCGCATGCGCGACGGGGCCACGTGACCGCCGGGTGTGCTGCGGGGGCGGGGCGAGTGGGGCCGGGGGCGGGGCGGGGCGGGGCCCGTGTTTCCCAGGCGGCGCCCTGACCACCAGGACTGCGGGACGCTGAGCCGGCGACGCGAAGGACGTCAGTATGGAAGCCGTCACTGCCACGGGCTTGGGGACCACGTTTATTGAAAAAGTATAAAGTGTCACAGTAAAAAAGTCACCTGGAGCCAAAGCCAGGCCGGAGGGGGCCGGGGGGCGCCGGGCCGCGCAGAGGGCGCGTCCGCCCTCGGGCCAGCTCCTCCCCGCAGCCCGCGCTCAGTCCATCGTGGCGCCCTGGAAGAGCTCCACCAGGTCCTTAAAGTCGGGGTCGATGAGGTCCGAGGGCAGGTCGCCGTCGTCGTTGGCCGCGCCCCTGTCGGCCCCCAGGGAGATGAGGTACCTGGGGGCAGAGCCAGGCAGGGGGTGGGCCCCGGTCGTGGGCGGGAAGAAATCCCACCCCCTGGGCCCCGGGCGCATTTTCCAGTTGGCTCCAGGAATGGGCGAGGACGGCTCCAGGAGCACGTGGGCTTCCTCCACGGCCGCCTTTTCGGCATGAACGCCAGCCCCTGGGCACCGGACCCCTTCTCACCTGGCAATGTCAGGGTAGCCGTCACTGCAGGCAATGTGAAGGGCCGTCCAGCCAGACTCGTCTCGCTGGTGGATGTCTGCCCCATACTTGACCAGCAGCTTCACACACTCCAGGTTCCCAGAGAGGACGGCTTCATGCAGGGCGGCCAGGCCTGGGCAGGGTAGAGGGTGTCACCCGGGGTGGCAGCCGGCCCCCCCCCCCCACAGGCCCTGGTCTGAGCCCACCCCTCACCTGAGGGATGGATGATGTCCAGGGTGACCTTCCGGGCCCGAATGAAGCGCCCCACCTGCACCAGGTCGCCCTGGCGGATGTGGTCCAGGAACAAGACGTCGTTGGGGAAGTGGACAGATCGGTCGGCCAGCATCCGCCGACGCCGCTGCTGTGTGTAGCGGGCATAGGGCACCGTCCTGCTGGGCATCCTGTCCTCAGGGAGCCTCGGAGTCAGGGGGGAGGGATGTGCCTGCCAGAGCAGAGGTGCGTGCCCGCCACGCTGGCTGAGGACGCCCCCGCTGCAGGTCCTCGCTCTGTGTTATATAGGCCCGCTGTGCTATATAAAGACGAGCGGTCATGCCCACTGCCCAGCGCCTGAAACCGAGCCGGCCCTCCTGCGCGGGATCATGTTGGTGGCTCGGCTTTCAACACACCTGTTGCTGTGCCCAGCCAACGGGGTCAGAGTCTTCCTGGCCATGGCTCTTGCCCCACAGCTGGACCCAGAAGGTGCCTTATGTGGGCAGAAGGCACCAGGACAGGGACCTGGAGGAGGCCCAGAGCCTCAGAGAAAGGGCATGAAGGCCCTCACAAGAACCTGCCTCCTGCCCCCACTGGGAGCACAGGGCCCCACCCCCACCCCAGCTGCACCAAGGGACGGTGGAACCCCCCACTTCCCCTCTGGTCTTGACCACGGATCGCCCACCAGTGCCATGCTGGGGTCTCCCATTGATGGTTCTTTGACAGTGGGCTGCCGGCCCTGTTTTGAATTGGTCCTGGTCTGTGAGATCTGCTCCAGCCTGTCCAGCTCGGCTTCCCCTTCGGACCGGACCGAGGGGTAGCAGTGAGGCTTTGCCTTGACCCGGAACTAGCACCTGGGCTCCCCGGGAAGGGTGAGAATTCCACCACCTGCCCCTCTATACCGTCCAGTAGGACCTGCATCCCCACCGGCTGCTTTCCCACACCTGGGACCTTGAACTGCCCTGTTCAGCACCCCAGGTTTCCTGTTGACACTCTTGGTGACAGTCGGCTGCCCAGCTCGTCCCAGTACCCACCGCAGGCTGCTGCAGGGCCGGCCACCACCTCGCACAGCCAGTCCCGGTGCTCAGCCCCTGGCCCTCAGTGACCTTGCATTTGACACCACACCCAGCCAACACAAGGTCTGCACCATGGAAGGGCAGGCAAGAGGAGCTTCCCCAAAGCATGTCCCAGCAGATCCCCTTTCCCAGCAGACCCGCTCTCCCAGCAGGCTGCCCGTCCCTGCAGGCTCCTGGCCCCGTGAGGTCCACTGTCCCAGTGGGCTGTGTGACCCAAATGCCTTCACTTTTGCAACAGCACCAAAACGCAGCACTGCCCCAGGCAAGCTCCATGCCATCTGGCGTATGTTCATGGTGTGTACGTGTGTGTGTGTGTGAAGGGCTGTGGGCAGGCGTGTGCATGTGTGCGCGCACACAGGTGGAGGATCTGTGGGCACATGGATCTGTGCATGACACATTTGGAGGGCCCGACCACAGAGAGAGGGAGAAGTTGGGCCAATAAGTCCCAGGAGTAGCCACGAGCTGGGCCACACTTGAAGCCGATGGCTGGCGAGGGCAGACTGGCCTCTGGGTACGAGGGGCATTGCCCGCGGGAGGCCAGTGCTTATGGGTGGGGGGCTGGGCTCCCCTGGCCTGCTGGTTGATACCAGATGCCCTTCAGATCCAGAAACTCGGGGTCCCTCCTGTCCCTGCCCCTCCTGCACAGGTGGGCTCCACACATCTGTGATTCTGGGAGACCTCCTCTCAGGCCCCTCTGCCAGGACACGTGCCCTAAGGGAAGCCCAGCAGGCCCAGTTCTTGGGGTCTCAGAAACCGGCGGGTGTCAGGCCTGAGCTCAGGTCACTTGAGTCAGGTGTGGTTTCTTCTGGCTTGGTTACCGGCAGCCCAGAAACAGAGTGTCCTCTTGTGAAGGGGAGACCGAAGTTTCCTTTCATGTGAAGATCAGCTCTTTTTAGGTTGTGGAAAATTCTGAGATCTTGGCCCCCCTGAGGAGCCCAGAGGATCAAGTGAAAGAATTTGCTCAGAGCTGGCAGCCAGCAAGTGGGGGAAGGGGGGGGGGGCGCTCCATTCTAGAGATGGGCCCAGCAAGCCCCCCAGGGGAGGCCAGAGTTTGGCTCTGGGTTTTTCTGTAGTTCAGAGAAGAGATGGGGCCTGGCAGGTTTGCCAGCCTCAGCAGACCCCCCAGAAGATACTGTGTCGGGCGGGGCTGCCATGGAGACGCATGGCTTCCAGAGGGCAAGCTTTCTCACCTTTGACCTTTGACAGTCAGGGCTGACCTTTGCGTCAGGGGACCCGCGCCTTGTGTCTCAGCCCCTCTTGGGGCAGAGGCGCCTACAGCAGGGCCCGTGGTTCAGACCCGTGCGTCCTCCGACTCACGACAACTAACTCCCCAAGCCAGACCAGAGGCTGCCTGCGCCTGGCCCTCCTGCCCCGCGTGCGGTTCCGTCCGTCCGTCCATCTCCAGAGGGGGCTAGCTCTCCAGCAGCAGCCCGCAGCCCCGCTTGACGTCCTCCGGAGACCAGATCCTCCTGCGATGTCCCGCCACCCCCGCTCCGAGGCGGCCTCCTGGCTGAGCTCCAGAGATGCGCCGGCTTACTCCAGCAGCCACGGCATTTGGCACACACGCCGTGACCGACGGTCGGGGCGCCTCAGGCTCCGAGACGACGACGGGTTGCCTTGTGACTCGCTGTGACACTCTGTCTTCTGTCTTCATCCTGGGACTGCTGCCTCCCTCCGAGCTGGTGGCCCCGGGCAAGGAAAACTCGGCCCCTCTCCGAACTGTTTTCCTGACAACGTGGCGCTGCGTAGACCATCCAGACGGAAGGCCGCAGTCTTCCTCGCGAAATACAAGTCCGCTCCGCTTTCAGCCCTGCACAGGGCAGGCTGCTCCTGGTCTGCCCCTCCCCCACCCCGACGCCCACCACACTCTTCCTCAGAGGCCCGCGGCGTCAGCCACCTGCTCAGCCTCCCAGAGCACGCACCCCTGATGGGCACTGCCACTGCGGGGGGATTGTACGGTCTGCTTTCGAGAGGACGCGTTTACCATGCAACTTCTGGAGGCTACAGAAAGTGCCCGTTCAGGAGGAGGGTGCAGGTGCCCCAGGGGCTGCCAGGGGGAGGGGCACCGCGGGGAGCCAGGCCCCGAGAGTCACTCTCAAGCCTGGTGGTTTGCTTCAGGCCCCAGGCCCACTTGCAGCGGCCTGAAAAGCGGAGGGAAGTCCCGCTCTCCGTCTGACCAGCAGCCCATCCCCAGTGTCTGCCTGTGGCTGTGCAGGCACCTCTCTCTCTCCAGCGTGTTCCAGCACACTCCGGCCTTCCAGAAGCAACTCCCCATAGCTGCCAGGTGCCCACTCACCCTGAACAGGGTGGGCCTGCCAGCCCCGCTGGTCCCTTCCCAGAGGCCCCTTTTCCTCCTGCCAAGCCCATGGTGCCCTGCCTCTGTTCTGAGTTCTGACTCACAGCCAGTCCCTCGGACAGGATGGAGCGGCCCCCATGGCTTTCTAAGAGTTTTAACTTTTTTGATAGGACAGCCTTGTCTTTCTCCCAAAGGCTGGTGGCTTTGAACTGCTGACCTTGCAGTTTGCTGCCCGACAGGTAGCCACCAGACCCTAGGGCTTCGCTCAAGGTTCCTGAGCCCAAGCACACGGCCCGCTCATGAGCCCAGGTGTCAGCCAACAGCCGGTGGGAGGTGGTGCCCGGGCAGATGTGGGCTCAGGCCGTCTGGAGAAGGCAGCGGGCGTGGGCCTGTGGTCTGCTGGCTGCAGGGCCTCGTAGTGTCAGAGCAGTAGTGGTTCCTGCCCCCCAGCTTCAGGAGCTCCACTTCTGCCCCGGGCCGGGCCGGCTGCTTGCACCATCCCCCAGTGGACTTCTGGGTACTGTTCTCCTCCCCCGTGTGGCAGCTGTCCCCGGGCCCAAGGGCAGGGCTTAAAAGGACCTCTTACCAGGCAGAGCAAATGCATGCGTTAATGCATGCAAGTGTTGAGAAGCGGAGCTGACCTTTTAGAGACTCAAGTGTGCCCGACCCAAGAGAGTACCCCGACACCTCGTGCCAGTGTGAAAACTGGGCACTGACTGCGCAAGATGGCCTTAGAAATGGATGTCTGGGCTTAGCCCCAGTGGCATAGTGGTTGTGCGCGGGACTGCGGCCCACTGGGATGGAGGTTCAATTCCAGCTCCATGGAGCAAAGGCTGGGCCTCCTACTCCCACCCCCTGAGGGCAATGATGCCCACCCCCCCAAAAAAAAAAAAAAGAAATGGATGTCTGCTGCCGGAGCACAGTGGGCGGGGCCAGAGGCAGGCCCGGGATCCCCTGCTCTGTGCACACCCTGAGAAGCAAGCAGGCGCGACGGGGCTGCCCCCAACGTCGGCGAGACTCCTGCTGGACGCAGAGCGGGCCGGAGCACGAGCGGACTGCTGCACACCTGCGTCCACAGCGGCTGCTCCAGAGGTGGACACTGCCCACGGGCCCAACAGCAGGACAAACAAAGGAGGACGTTGTGGTACCCACATCTAACAAAACACTGCGCGTCTCTGAAGGGACAATGAAATCAGGAATCCTGACAGAGGGCCCTGGAAAACACCTATGCCAGCGAGGCTAGCCACAGGTGGACAAGCATCACCTGAGACCGCTGCGATTGGAAAAAAACAAAACTAAGATTTGCACAGCAGAGGGGACAGACGGAGCTTCCCAAGGGGGTGGGGGTGGGGCTGGGCTGAGGAAGGATGTCAAGTTGCCCTGAAATGTAAACTCCACCTAACTCAGTCATTCACGAAACCATGTAGGAGACCCGGCTGCCCGGCCCTCCTCCCGAGAAGTCCTTCTGCCTCCCGGCCCTTCCGCCCACAGGAGGCTCTGGAGGGAGAGTGCTTGGGAGGCCTGCCCGCCATGCTTGTTTGCAGCACTGTCCAGCTCATCCTGGGTTTCTTTCCCGCCCACATGGAGCTGGTGACCGTTTTCCATAGACAGGTGTTGAATTTTTTTCCTTTTATTGGGGGCTCGTACATCGTGTTGGTTTTTTTTTTTTGGGGGGGGGGCGGGCATCACTGCTCTCCGGCGGTGGGAGTAGGAGGCCCAGCCCCACTGCTGGAATTGAACCTCCGTCCCAGTGGGCCGCAGTCCCGCGCACAACCACTACGCCTCCGGGGCTCAGCCCTCGTACATCGTTTTTCACAATACGAAAGTACACACACTGTGCCAAGCCCCTTCGCGTGTCTGCTGCTGTTCCTTCTCCAAACATCCGTTTTTCTACTTGAGCCCTTGATATCGGCTTCCCATCCTTTCCCCTTTGTCCCTGTTCTCCCTCCCCCACCAACCCTCAATACTTTGTAAATTATTATTGTTCTGTCATATGACTGGTATTGAATTTAATAGTGTAATCGGCAACAGAGGCACGCTCACATGGATGTCCTGTTCAGAAGAGGAAGGAGGGCCACAGCCAGCCAGTCACCTCTGCTCCCTCCCTATAGAGCCAGCCCGAGAGATTTCAGCACTTTGGGGCACATGGGCTAGTTTAACCAGCAAAACGCAAACGAGTGTGGGGCTCTCAGAGGCACGGCTGCAGGGTGTGACGTGGCCCCAGGCAAGCCCAGGAGCTACCCGCCACTCTGCCCACTGCCCTTCCAGGGCTGTTGCTTGCAGACCCACACCCGGGCGACAGTCCGTGGCTGGAGGACCCCTGCCTGGAGGCCCGGCAGTACTTACTTCACACAAGTGCTCCCCCAGTGGCCCTGGTTCTGGCTGCGGGCCCACAGGCGGCCTGCGCCGGTTTTCTACCTGCAAGGTGCTCTCTCTCTCTCTCCAGGCCAGGTCCCCGGGCTCCACAGGGACAGAAGCCACAGGCAGAGGCAAGTAGGTAGTAAAATCTCAACTTTTTATTTGGCCGACGTGTTCAATTGCAGTATTGGGAAAAAGGCCTGGAGAACTATCGACACAACGGGGCACCCCTCCCCGACAGGAGCCCAGGGTTCTTCTTGTGCCTCAGTCGCCTTCTGGCCACCACGCAGAGCAAAGGGTCAGGCACCGCAGGGCCAGGCCAAAGAGGGGGAGCGGGTCCACGCAGGCCTGCCCTGGGCTCTGAGCAGAGCAGCAGTTTCTTCCCGAGGGGGACTCAGCCTCTGCCATAGACCCCAAGTCCCTGTCAAACCCGAGGAACAAAAAGACTAGCTCGGTTGGGGCCACGCGGGCCCGAGGCGGAGAAGACCATGACCGGCCCAGGCTGTCCCCAGCCCGGGAGGGGAGGACCCCGGGAGGCTGGCCACGAAGAGACCCTGACACCGAAAAGCGCCGAGTGACCCTGTGCACAGGCGGGCTTCCTGGAGGCGGGCGCCACGGCTCCGACGCCCCAGACGGTGGAGCAGCAAGGACGCAGGGGCGGCGGGCCGGGAGGTGGGCGCGAGTGAGTGAGTGAGGAGGGGCGGTACAGGTCCCTGGGTGTTCAGGCGCTGCCCCTGCAGGAGGTCCTGGGTGGCACAGGCAACGTGCCCGCGCCCTGGGCGTCGGTTGGCGTCGAGCTCGGCCCGGCCTCACAGCTCATCCTTCACAGCTTTCTGGTCCTCGTCCTCCTCCAAGTCCGGCTCCTCCGCTTCCTCCAGGTCCTCGAGGTCCTGGGCGCCACGCGGGGACACGACACAACACGGCACACTGTGAGCGCCCGCTGCCCGGGCAGCTCCAACCCCTGGACGGACGCCAGGGGCGGAGGGCGAGCGCTGCCGCCAGGTCTCCATGGAGGGCCGGCCAGCAGTGCCCGCCCGGCTGACACCAGAGCTCCCGCGCTCACCCGGCTCCCTGGCACTCTGTGCAGAACCCGCGGTCCCTTCTGCTCCGCCCACCCGGGTGTCCCCTTCACGGGGGCAGACTTCGCCCGCCAGCCCCCACCCCCAGCTCCTGATCCAGACAAAGGCCGCAACACAGACCAGGACTCCGAGGGCACTGGGACCCCACTGCCCAGTCCAACGTGTGCACGCTCCTGTCCTCAGAGTCTGACGTGAGCACTACACGTGGGAGACCACCCGGTGACCCTCCGACCCCCGACCCCACGTGGACACCAACACCACTCACGTCCTCGTCTCCCGCCCCATCCTGCCCGCCACTCTCCAGGAACTTCTTAAAGCCCTCCAGCGTCCGTTCGCCATTGTAGTCGATGACCTGCGGCAGACAGGGAGCCCAGGGTGAGCCGGCCGCCCAGGCGCCTCCCCCTGCCGCCCCCCCCTTCCCCTGCATCGGCAAGCACCCACCGTCTTGTCGGCACTGGCGGGGAAGAACTTGAGCGTGGGGAAGCTGTGCACTTTCACCGCCTCCACCTCGTTGGCCGTGGAGTCCATTTTGGCAATGACGATGTTCTCATGGTCCTTGTACGTCTCCCCCAGCTTGTCCCAGATGGGCGCCAGCTGCTTGCAGTGACCGCACCACGGGGCATCTGTAAGGACGGCAGCTCTGGGCCCAGGCAGAGCACCGCGCCCGCCCCGAGTCCCTCAGCACAGGGCAGAGCACCGCGCCCGCCCCGAGTCCCTCAGCAGAGGGCAGAGCACCGTGCCCGCCCTGAAGCCCCCTCAGCACAGGGCAGAGCACCGCGCCCGCCCCGAGTCCCTCAGCACAGGGCAGAGCACCGTGCCCGCCCCGAGTCCCTCAGCAGAGGGCAGAGCACCGCGCCCGCCCTGAGTCCCCTCAGCAGAGGGCAGAGCACCGTGCCCGCCCTGAGTCCCTCAGCAGAGGGCAGAGCACCGTGCCCGCCCTGAGTCCCTCAGCAGAGGGCAGAGCACCGTGCCCGCCCTGAGTCCCTCAGCAGAGGGCAGAGCACCGTGCCCGCCCCGAGTCCCTCAGCAGAGGGCAGAGCACCGTGCCCGCCCCGAGTCCCCTCAGCACAGGGCAGAGCACCGCGCCCGCCCCGAGTCCCTCAGCACAGAGGGCAGGGCACCGCGCCCGCCCCGAGTCCCGGCACAGAGCACGTACAGAACTCCACGAAGACGTTCTTCTTCTCGTCAAAGGCCACCTCCTCGAAGTTCTTCCCGACCAGCACCTTGACCGGCTGCTTGTCCCAGTCCTCAGGGGGCTCCTGGCTCATCAGGTGAGGCTGTGACAGAGGGCCACGTCAGCGGGCAGCTGGGCCCGCGATGCCCCTGGCCTGGCCCCCGCCGGGTGGCCCTGAGTGCCCCCCTGGGCTGCGGGCCCACTCCCACCTTGATCTTGCCCGCCAGGAACTGGTCACAGAAGTCCTTGATGGCGTCGGCGGTCAGGGCGTCCGACTCGGGCTTGAACTTGGTCATCTCCTCCTCCAGGGTGATGAGGCGCACGGCCGGGCACTCCTCCTTCTTGAGGCCGAAGAACTCGAGGATGCGTTGGTTGTCAGTGTGGTCACTGTCGATGAAGATGAACAGGATCTGGGGGAGCAAAGGCCGGCTGAGGGGACGCACCCCGAGCCCCCCACAACACCCAGAGGTGGCCGACGCTGAAGCCCACGGCCCGACACTGGATGCCCCCACCCCCGCCCCTGCCCCCGCCCCACCCTGCTCGGCTCTCTTGGGAGGGCCCCGCCGACCTTGCCCTTGAAGCTCTCGGCTGCCTGCTTGAACCCGCTCAGCTTGGCGTCGTAGTCGGCCACGCTCTTGGGCAGGAACAGCAGGATGTGCGTCTTGATCTCGCCCCCGAAAATCTTCGGGGCTGTCTGTGAGAGAGAGGTGTGTCAGGCAGCCTGCGGCCCGTCCTGACCCGTCCCCGTCCCCGCCCCGGCCCCCCCACCTGCTCGGTGAACTCAATGACCAGCGGCAGCTGGTTGTGCCGGATGAAGTTCAGGAGGCTTTCCTTGGTGGGCTCCCCGTCAAAGTTGTTGCGACCTTCGTCAAACTGAGGACAGAGAGACTGTCAGGAGCCGGGCCCAGCCCCCACCCCCACCCCAACCCCTCGCCCCAGCCCCCGGCCCCAGCCCCCCACC
>PVJH01025135.1:0-16655 GCA_004026705.1 Nesogale talazaci
GGATTGGCCTCTGTTGACTCTACCTCATTAACATAAGCTGTAAAACATTGGCTTTATATACCCTGAGTTTTGCCCCAATAAACGAGGCTTGATCAGAAACCTGTCTTGCCTCCATTCTTCGCGTCCCCTGCCCATCTTCGTCTTCCAGGCTCCGGACCCAGAGATCCACGCTGCGAATGCCCCGCGGGCCGGGGCATCTCTCTCTCTCTCTCATCCCTGGCTTCCTGCCCATGCTGTGTATGGACCTGGCTATTGAGATCATGGCCGTCTGGGAGGTGAGCATGCTACCATGAATTGTGTCTGATTCCTTCATTTTACTCTCTCTTCTATCTCTCATAAATTCTATGACTTTACTATAATCTTGCACCTACCAGATCTGTGGTGATTTGTTAGGGGTTGGCTCCCCTGACGGCTCTTACCCTTCACCCGGCTGTTTTTACTCTTCACAATCCCGTCTCCCTTGAGTTGTACTATGGGTTAATCCATACAGATGAATGTTTCAAGAGCCTCTTGAAATTCTTCATGTCTTTATTTAAGATGGTGAAACCCACTTCATGGTATCACACACTCATACAAGAGGGCTTTAAAAAGCCTGTGGTGGAAAAAAATCTGTAACCTCTTCTGGTAGTTATTATGCAATTTCATATCAACTTGATAAATAGGTGTAGGGTTGGAGTCAAGCTTGTCGATCAAGTCACAGTCTGATGAGGCCTACTTGGGGGTGTGGCCCTCTCATAAGGGTTCTGGAAACGTCCATTCTTTCTCCCTGGAGGCAGGCCACACTCTCTCGCTGCTTCTCCTTATTGTTGAGAATCCACACTCAGAAAGCTGGCTGAGGCACACGGAGACCCACGCCAGAGCTGAACTGCTTCCCCCGGCATTGGATCCGCAAGACTTTTCACCCACCAGCCTGTGATCTTCCTGCATTCAGCATGATTTATTAACTAATGTTGGAACTTGTGGGCTAATGTTGGGCTTATGGACCTGATATGGACTGGGCTGGTTTATATTACTGATGTATAATTGCTTCCTGATATAAAGTTCTTTCTTGCACCTATATGAATGTCAATGAATTTGTTTCTCTTGTCAACCCAGACTCGCACACCTTTTAGCACCATTTCCCCACACATGTTTTGAAGCCCCCTCCTACAAGGGCCTGTGAGATACATCTCTTTCAAATCTTCAAAAACAGGAAAACTAGCATTTTTTTAACCTGTCCACCCTGAATTTGGTGGCTCGTCACACTTCTTTCAATATTCGGTCCCCTGCGATCTGGGTGCCAAATTTGCAAGCCCTTTTTAGCTTCTCTTCCGGGTATGTGATACCTTTCTAGGTAATGAACTTACCTCCTGGCTTTTTTTATTCTCCTGATGTGACATTCCTGTCTTCTTAATCCCTCTATTTATCTTTCTGTGCAGATATTCTTTTCTTTCATTTTTTTTTTCACAGTGATATGCTCTCTCAATTCCACTGAGAATGAAGTATAAGTTAACTGCCTTTCTTGGGGGTGTCTGAAATGTGCATCAACCATTTTACAGGAAATGACTATGAGCTGCATAACAACAACTGCCATTGCTTCAGGAGAATTGGACTTGGCTGAGCTATGGGAAATGGAACATTTCCTACCACCAAGATACATTTTCTTTTTCTTGAAAGAGACAACCTGCTTAATTAAACACACACATCGGTTCCCTTGGGTGACAATAAGAATATTTTCTTCATGAATTCTTAGGCATACCAATTCAAGTTTGAGTAATCTTGATGTTGCTGTTTTCACTTTTGTCCCTGTGTCACTTAAATGGGAATAAAAACAGGTTTGACATCACGCATTTGTTGTAAGAATTAAAGGGTTTGATGTACATAAGAACACTCGTGCAGAATCAGGTAGAGATGAACCAAGAACTGAAAACAACCCCGAGTGAAGTCCAAATGCAATTTTTTTCAAACATGTACTTGATCAATGACTTGGCTGACTGAGTCTCTCTCTCTGCTTGTTTGCAACCATAGTGGTTAAATGACCTATCATTAAGCTCTAGTTCCTGGTTAATGACGAGCTAGTTTATACAGAACAACAACAAAAAAAAAGCCCCATGAAAAATACTGACTCAACTGTCCTAAGCTTTGTAAAGTGAGCCCCAAATCAGTGCCTGAAAAGATGATTGTTAGATCACTAGGCCTCATTCACATCCTGACATCTATTTCTAATTTACCTCAGTTGCAGTTCAGCAGATAAGGAGGATGAAAGTGTGGTCAAGCAACTAACTTCCTTACAGAAACAGTGGAGATGGAAAAACAAAAAAACACTGGAATGGTATTTTCATATACAAAAGGAAATAATAAAGAACCCTGGGACATAGTGGTTACTTGTTGGGCTGTGATTGATCCCCAAAGTCAGCAGTTCAAATCCACCAACCGCTTCCTTCTGGGGATAAAGACAGGACTTTTTACTCCCATAAACTGTTACATTCGTGGAAACTCACAAGTTCAGTTCTGCCCTGTCCTATAAAGTCTGTGTTAGTCTGGGTTGACTAGCTCAGAGGTTGACAAACTCTTGAGATCAGAGAGCCAATCCTGTCCCTCCTAACAACTTTAAAATCACTCAAGAATCTTAAGTAACTTTTTCCAAACAAATGAAATCACCGTGATCGAAATAATAACCTTCAAATGTTTTCAACGTTACTTCGAAGCTGCACATTCACACTGAAAGAGCTACATATACTTGCAAGCTGCAGTTTGCCGACCCCTGGATGAGAGAAATGAATCCAGAGACACTCATATGTGTATAAGAAAGAGCTTTATATAAAGAGAGGTTGTATATTAAGAAAACATCCCGGCTCATTACAGATTAACCTCTAAGTCCAAAAAGATCATAGGCCAGTGGGTGGAAAGTCTTAGGATTCAGTGGTGGTGGAAGCATCTCAGTATTGGCGTGGGTCTCCGTGTGGCTCCTCCAGCTTCAGAGCTCTGGCTCTATCAGTATAGCTCCATGTGTCTTGTCAACAGGAGTAAAAAGCAGGGCTAGAGCATGCCTGGTCTCCGAATGAGTTCATCAAGCTGTGACCTGATTAACAAACTAGATTCCACCCCTTTGCAAGGTGACAGGAGATTGTGTAACTGCTACAGGCTCTCAGTGA
Source organism: Nesogale talazaci (assembly GCA_004026705.1). Classification (NCBI taxonomy): domain Eukaryota; kingdom Metazoa; phylum Chordata; class Mammalia; order Afrosoricida; family Tenrecidae; genus Nesogale; species Nesogale talazaci. The sequence goes on from PVJH01025135.1 coordinate 3,135, forward strand.
GTCAGTATTGACTTGATAGCAGTGAGTTTAGTTTGGGTTTTAAAGGTGATACTGGCCAACCTAGAATTTAGTGCCTGTAAAAAAATGCCTTTCAAGAGTGAGGGCAAAATGGAGACATGTTCAGATCAACAGAAACTAACAGCAAACCCTCACTAATGAACATTCTAGAGAAAATATCTCAGAATAAGGGAAAGTCATACCTAATGAAAGGCTTAAGATACAATAAGTAAATATGTGGGTAAAATGAATTAGACAGTGGCTTTTAATTAAAATAATGATGATGATGATGATGATGATGATTTTATCTACTGTCATAGTGATGCATTTCAAAAACCATAACCAAAAAATAGCATGTGAATCAGGAATGGGGTGAATGGGTATCCCGAGCTCCTGAAAGTATTCAGTAGGCAATAATTGTTTCCATAAAGCATAGATTGATAAGTTAATTGCACATAGAATCACGTCTAGGAATTGACCTAGAAAACAGAATGGGGAGAACTCACTTCCATAGTAATAGAGGAAAGGAAAAATGAATGATTAAAAATTCCTAGTCCTCTGAAACTGCAAAGATGAATGCTGCTCACCACTTGAAGCATGGGTGGTGGCTCCTTCCCTACCCAGTCCAGTGTGCTGCCTCTGCAAGCCCTTGAAACAGAGATTTGTGTTCAGACTTGTGGGCCACAGCAACTGCAAGGGCATAGACAATGTACAGTCAACCACTAAATGTTTGCAGCAACAGAAATTAATTAGCTATTGCTAATGGCTGTGAAATTGATTCTGACTTATGGTGACCCCTGTGTGAGTAGATCTGTGCTGGGGGGCCGGGAGGTTGGGTTGAGTTGTAATGGTTAATTTGGGATCCTTTCCTCTGAGTCACCTCTTAAGCCAAAATCACCAAGCCCAGCAAGTGTATCTCGACCTTATAGGACAGAGCACAACAGCCCTTTGGGGTTTCCAGGACTTTATATCTCTTCAGAAACAGTTTCATCTTCCACCATGGAGTGACTGGTGGATTTGAACCAGGGACCTTATAGTTAGCAGCTTACAACCTAAAATGCTATGCCACCAGGACTCCTTCAAGGCGCTTCTAACTGAACTTAAACCTCCAAATTTCCAGTTCAGAGCTGAGTGCAGTAATAGTGAGGCAAAGTTCAGGGATTTGGGAGAAGAACAGACATAGACTGATAATGGGGATGAACGATTCAGTGATCATTTATGCAGCAAGGACTGGGAAGTTGGAGGCTCTGAGTCTGGCCTTGTCATAGGTTAACAAGTCATCAAGGAAGCATGGTTGTTTGCAGTAAACTGTGCTCTTGAAAGGCTGGGGGCATGTATCAGGTAAAATACAACATTATCCATGATGTATCTGTAAATTAAAAGGGACCTACCAGAAAACAACTGGATCCAATAAGTATATCAAGAAAAAAGCTAGATTGTGCATTTCTAGAACCCCAAAACAAATAGTATTTCTTACATCAGATATAGATAAATAGAAAACAATCATAAAACAAGCAATATGATTGTTTTTAAATACACGCTGTGGTCATTACATAATTTCATGTCAACTTTGAGTGTAGGAGTGAAGTTTAACCTGTCAATCAGGTCACAGCCTGATGATGCCTCCATGTGGGTGTGCTTTTCTCATAAAGAGGGTCCTGTAAATCTCTCTCTCTCTCTATCTCTCTCTCTCTCTCTGCCTTCACCTTCCTTTCTTTAGGAGGGGCATCATTGCCCTCTGGTGGTGGTAGTAGGAGGCCCAGCCTTTGCTCCTGTGGAGCTGCTGCTGGAATTGAACCTCCATCCCAGTCGGCTGCAGTTCCACGCACAACCACTTCGCCATTGGGGCTCAGCTCCACCTTCCTTTTATGGAGCCACATGGAGAGCTGTGAGAGCACTGGTGATGCAGCCACCAGACTCTGCAATCACCAGCTGGTGATCTTCCTGCACATCATTCCATATAGCCGTGTGAGTCTGAGAGGGATTTATGGACTAGTGTCAGACTTATGGACTACCATCAGACTTGTGGGCTTGATTTGGACTGGGCTAGGATGTTTGCCTGATATCTAATCGCTTCTTGACATAAAGTTCTCTATAACGTCTATATGAGTGTCTCTGGATTTGTTACTCTAGTCAACTCGATCTGATACACACCACACATAAATGAGAAAACTGTATATTTAAAAAGGAATAGCTTGCCATTAAAAACTAAGAGGATTTTTGTTTTTGTTTTTACCAGGAGTCTTGCACACAATGCTGGAAGAGATGATTTGGAGTTCTGGGTGACTGCTAGTATTCTATTTCTTGGTTTGGGTGCTTGTTCAATGGATCGCTGCATTTTTGCTATTTTTAGCTGCACTTTTAAGCTTTGAGCAGTTTGGGACATGCATGTCATATTTTACAATCAGTTAACTGGGCTTGTCTTGTCTTTTTCACTTAATCTTAGAAATTTCTTGGGTCTATTTAGTCTGATTTGGGAATGCAGTTACCCCTTGAGAACAGCATATTTTCCTTGATGATCATTGATTACCAGCTGGGACACCGAAGGAAGAAGGAGAGGATGAGTCAGCCATTTCTGCGTCTTATCAACGTACATACTTCAGGTTACCTGGAATCCCAAGGCGCTTATGGTCAAAATGCCAGAGATCTGAGTTTAAATCCTGCAGCATACCAGGCTCTTAACCTAAGTGAATCTCAATCTTCTCATCCAAGAAAGAGACAGTTATATTTCTATCAAATATAATTGCTATAAAATAATTGCTATCAAAATTATTTATCAGAAATAATTGGTAGCTGTGTGCGCCCCTGTGGTTTGTTGACTTACAATTAACATATAATTTAATAAAGCCATACCTTTTCAGAGCCTATTTTTTAAGGGAAAGGTGAGGCTTTCCACTCTCACAAAGATTTTCAATCTCAGAAACCCATAGGGCTTCAGCTCTGGCTTTGTTTTGTTGTCTGAGTCCTGAGTTATCCTTTAAACTTTCAAATTTACATTCCTAATTATATTTGTGAGCTTAGCTAATTTTACCAGGAAGACTTTGAAAAATGCTGTCCCATCTGCAAACGGGATTAATTCAATTCCTTTTGAAATGTTACACTTAAATTTAACATATTCAATTTAACATATTCTATTTCCTTTTGCTGCGTCAATTGTGTGGCTTAACAAATTAAAGTCTAACTTTTGCTAAAATGACTTTTACAAATATAATAAATTATAAATGATAAATATGCTAAACCTCATGTTCTGGTGAATGTTCCGACACTGCATATAACCCTGGTAAAGTTTGGACTTAAAAATAACACATCTCGTCTAATCATTCCACTTCATAGCTTAAATTGGAATTACCAGAATGACTTATTGCTCTGAAAAGTCAAATGATCTTAAATATAACAAATACTGAAAATGCCAAATTAAATGCCTTACAGCAAAGAAAATCGTGTGGGTTTAAGTCCTTCAAGTATTTCCATTTTGATTTGTGCATACTGGGCTGAAGACAAAGGAGCTCTGGTGGATAAGGGGTATGCATTCGGTTGCAAGCTACAAGATCGGCAGTTCTAAACCACCAGCCTACTGGAGGGAGGGGGGATAGTGGTGGTGGTGTCAGGACTTTCTAAAGAGTTACTGTCTCTCTCCCAGGAGGCAGTTCTACCCTATCCTATCGGGACCCTGTCATAGGGTCGCTGGGGGTCAGTATCACTCTATGGCAGTGAGCTCGGGCTTGGACTGAAGACCAGGTGGTCTAGCAAAAGATGCCATTTAACTTGCTTAGATGTTTCAAGAACTCAGAAACGAAACTCACTGCCACAGCGTCGATTCCAACTCAGAGAGCCCCTATCGGACAGTGTAGAACTCCCACTGCTGGTGATTGGTGAACTATGGAGCTAGTGATGAGCAGTCCAACACAAAACCACTATGGCATCAGCACTCCCTGTGTCAATAACTAGAGGTTCATAAAACACTAAAGGTGTTTTGCAAAAGCACTACTATGGGTTTGACTCCCTCATGCTTCTCCATTTTGACCCATGCAAGTCCTTCACTGCCACCGTGATGGGTCAGAGTCCATGCTAGTGTAGTGACTGAGCAGAGTCCTAGCTTTAAGAGAGGCGTAGAAGACTGGGTTTCCACGGATGTGGCAAGCAAACTGGAATGTTTCTAGGGTCATGGCTTGGATCCCTGGTGGTCTAGTGGGTACACATTGGGCTGTGAGCCCCGTGATCAGCAGTCGCAACCATCAGCACCTTTGAGGGAGACAAACTGGACTTTCAATGCCTCTAAACAATTACAGTCTCAGAAACCCACAGGGCGTCGCTGTGAGTCACCTTCAACTCAAGTTTGATTCTTTTGTTTGAGTGAGGGGCATGACTTAAAATGTGCGACCCCTCCCAACCTATGTATTGGAATCGAGCCTGTGCATATAATTCTGTTTGGAGATAGAGTTTTCTTTTTTTATGTTAATTCGATCCCTCCAGAGAAGGCGGGTCCTACTCCTATGACTTGCAAGTCATAAAAAGAGCAGGAGGCATGGGGACACTCAGCCAGACAGACACAGGGCAAGGACTGCCTACATGCCAAGGATTGCCAGGCAGCAAGGAGTGCCCACCACTGAAGTGGTGCGAAAGAGAAGGAGGCTTCCTCGCCAAAGACCCTGCTCTAATGTCACACTTGCGGTCTCTTGAGGTGAAAGATAGGTGGTGCAAATGGTGAAGTGCTGGGTTATTAATCAAAAGATCGTAGATTCCAACCATTTCTGTGCATTTTTTAAGCCATCCCTTGTATTTGTCATAGCGTCATCAGGTGCCACAGACAATAGGTCTCTGCAAAGGGCATTGCTTAAGATCCAAAGCTGGTAAGCACAAGAGCAAGGGAGGACTCAAGACTAAGAATGAGTGCACAGCATCCTCCAGACCTGGAGCTATTCTTATGCTAAAACTCTCCTAGATATTCTATGGGCCCATGAGGAAGGGCTTTGCTTCACCAGGGCACATGTATACAGAAGCAGTGCATCATGCCTTGTCTAAAGGAAACTTGGCCATTTACATGGGTATCTAGATGCTAGGGAAGGCACAAGAAGATACCAAAATTTTTCAAGATCTGTTGGACACAAGGACTGAGCTGACCTTGCTCCAGTGGGGGGTCAGGACTCAGTAGACATATATCATCCCAGGTTTCCACAGACCCACATGATGATCATTTCCCCAGTCCCTTGTAGGCACTGGTATACAATTCAAATTGTGGAAATACCAAAGGGATGGGCATAAGGGCACAATAAGAAATAAAGACCAAAAAAATTCTTGTTAGAAAGGAAATAAAACTCTAAGTTTACAAATATAAACCAGCACTAATAATGTAGATGTGGGAATATTGTTAAATGAATAAAATCTGTTAAGACTCCAATTGTGTTTGAGGAAGGACAAAGATAATGAGTAATCAAAGACTATGGAAAATCCCAAAAGCTCTATTAGGGGAGTACTGGAAATAACAGAGGAATATGGCAGATAGGCAGAAGACAGATAGACCGAAGTCTATCCAACAAGATAGACATATCAGACAAGATCAGAGAAGAGGTGATAAAAATGGTGGTACCCTTCACAATAGTCAAGCACAAATGGAAATGTCTAGGGATATACCTGACTGAAAAAATCAAAAAGTTTATATGAGGAAAACTACAGAACTCTATTACAAGAAACCTAGAGTAACCTCAACAAATAGAAGAATATCCCAGTCTATGGATTGAAAAACTCAATAGAGTAAAGTTGTCAGTTCTGCCCAAGACACAATGTAAGTTTAATTCAGCCACAATATAATTGCCATCATCTTTCTTCAAAGAAACCGAAGAACTAAGTGTCAACTTCATATGGAGAGGGAAGATGCCCAGAATTAACAGAGAAGTCCTCGAGAAGAAAGACAGAGTGAGAGGGCTTGTTTTACCTGACTGTAGCACATATTATATATCCACAGTGGTCAAAACCACTTGCTGTTTGTATAAAGCCAGATACTCAGACCAATGCAAAAGAACTAAAAACCCAGAAATAAGATCAACAGCATGCAGATAACTGATCTTTGATAACAACCCCAAAAATATCGAGTGGAAAGCAGGTGCCTTCTTCAACAAGTAGTGCTGGAGAAAATGGATCTCTACCTGCAGAAAAATGAAGCAAGTCCCTTGTCTCATTCCATGCACAAGAATAAGCTCAAGGTAAATCATAGACCTCGAGGTAAAACCCCAAACTATTAGAGTCATCAATGAGGAAATTGGGACAAACCTGACAACCTTGGTGCAGGGAATACATAGTCTTTCAGAAATAGGAAGGGACACAAATATAAAGGAGTCACAAATTGACAAGTGGGGTATATTGAAGATAAAATATCTGTGTACATTGAAAGAATTCACCAAGATGGGAATAAAAGACCCAATATATTGGGAAAAAACCTTTAGCAGTGACAGATCAGACAACAGTCTTATCACTAAAATCTATAATACTCTGCTAGCTTCCAAAAAGAAAAAAGCTACTTGTCCACTGAGGAGGAGGGCAAAGGGCCTGAACAGAAGTTTAACAAGGGCAGAAATCTGAGTGGCCAATAAACATAAGAGAAAATGTTCCTGATCATTATTCATAAGAGAAAAGCAAATTAACACAACAGTGAGATACCACCTAACACCTTCAAAGATAGCCCAATTTTTAAAAAAAGTGCACAACAGATGTTGGAGAGGCTGTGGTGAAATAGGAACTCTCATGCACTGCTGGTAGACCTGTAAGTATGTACAGCCATTATAGAAATCGATTTGGCAATATCTAAAACAGATGGAAATTGAGCTACCATACAACCCTGTAATCTTCCTACTGGGCATATACCCAGAAAAGGCAAGAAACAAACCACAGCCAGACATCTGTGCTTCAATGTTCATCATGGCATGGCACAATTTCAAGAAGTTGAAAACAACCCAAATCTTCATCAATAGATGAATGGATTAAAAAACGGTGGCACATACATACAATGGAGTACTACGCATCCCTAAAAAGCAGTGATGAACACTTGAGGTCCATAACTACATGGGAAGACCTGGAGAAAATGATGCTAAGTGAAGTAAGCCAAGCACAAAAGGACAAGAACAACATGAGTCCACTGAGGTGAGCTTAAAAATGTAAAAGGGCACAGGGAAAAAGACACTGTTTACAAACATTCCTGGGGTGAGGTCCAGGTAGTATGGCAAGGGTCAGACCAAATCCAGGGCTACATATAATAGCCAACTAAAAGGAGAGAGGGAGGGGAAGAAAGAAAAAAAACAGGGGTAGTAGGGGAACAGGTCACTAACCCATGCAAGGGGAGGGTATTGCTTTTATCTCCACAGGGAATGAGGGACAGACTTCAACCTGGTGCTCCAAGCCATGAATGCAACATCCTGGCAGAAAGCAGGGAACCAGTAGAGAGGTCTGAGGAGCCATTCCTAATCCCAAATATGTGGATAGCCCCCTCCCACCCCTCAGAAGAATTCACTTCGGAGGACAGCACTGAAGTTACAGCTCAGGGGATGGTACGTGTCTGATCAGAGTGCACAGGGGCAAATGAAGGAAAAAGAAGAGAGAGTGGAACACATCCTGGCCCACCAAACCCTGAGGATGATATTCCTGCTCAGACCAGCCAAAGCGCAGAGAGGGCTATTGGACTGGTCCCACTATGAGATTCAATGTCTCTCACTGACCCATAGCGCTATGGGGGACAACCCTGGATACACAGTGTGGGAATTGCACCTGATCTCACCCCAACCCACTGAAGCAAAACACTATAGGTGTGCAACAAAACAGCAAGGGGTACAGAGCTATGAAATCCCTAGGGAATACCAAAAATAGACTTTGGGGCGAGGATATAACACCCCATCAGACTCTGCTGGAAAGCACTCCTAAAGGTCAACACACAGACCTTGAACTGCTTACAGGCTTTTCTTTTTTTGTTGTTGTTGCTGTTGCTGTCTCTTTTGTTGTTTTGTTTTCCTCTGTCTTGTTTTTGGTCCATATTATTATCTCTGCAGGCCTATCTCGATAAGATAGGCTGGATAAACAATCCGGAGGCGAAAACAATGGACCAATGGTTCCAGAAGGGGATTTGGGAGAGGAGGAGGTGGGGGAAAGTACGTGAGTGTTAACAACCCCAGAGACAAGGGACCAACAAGTGATCTAAAATTGATGGCAAGGAAGGTGGAGGAGACCTGGTAGGTCTCGATCAAGAGCAATGTTAACAGCAAGGAATTACTGAAACCCAAATATAGAGTGAACAGGATAGTGGGACAAGAGGAAAGTAAAAGGAAATAGAAAAAGAAACTAGGAGGCAAAAGGCATTTCTAGAAGTCTAAATACAGGCATGTACATATGTAAATATATTTCATATGATGATGGAGAAATAGATCTATGTGTATATACTTATAGGTTTAGTACTAATGTAGCAGATGGACATTTGGCCTTCACTTAAGCACTCCTACAACGCAAGAGCACTTTGTTCTATTAAATTGGCATTCCATGATGCTCACCTTTCCTACATAATTGCTGAAGACAAAGGAGGTGCATAAGCAAATATGGTGCATAAAGCTGATGGTGCCTGGTATTCAAAAGACATAGTGTCTGGAATCTTAAAGGCTTGAAGTTAAACAAGCAGCCATCTAGCTGAGAAGCAACAAAGCCCACATGGAAGAAGCACATCCGCTTGTGTGATCATGAGGTGTCCATTGAATCAGGTATCAGGCATTAAAGAACAAAAAATATGTATCATTGTAAATGTGGGGAAGTACAGATTAGGGACACAAAACCCATCTCTAGGTAATGGGACATCCTCTTACAGAGGGATCCAGGGGAGGCGATGAGCCAATCAGGGTGCATTATAGCACCAATGAAACATACAACTTTCCTCTAGTTCTTTGCTGTATCTTCCCTCCCACTATCATGATTCCAATTCTGCCTTACAAATCTGGCTAGACTAGGGGATGTATACTGGTGCAGATAGGAACTGGGAACACAGGGAATCCAGGACTGATAAACCCTCAGGACCAATAATGAGAGTAGAGATAGCAGAAGGGGAAGGGGAAGGTGCGGGAGGAAGGGGGGACCAATCACAATGACCTACATATAACCCCTTCCCTGGGGGATGTTTGATGAGAGATATCTGACGGTGTAAGACATGGAAAAATAATAATAATCTATATATTATCAAGAGTTCATTGGGCAGGGAAGGTTGGGGAGGGAAGGGAAAAATAAGGAGCTGATAACAAGGGCTCAAGAAGAAGACAAATGTTATGAGAATGATGATGGCAACAAAAATGTACAAATGTGCTTGACACAATGTATGTATGTATGTACGGATTATGATGAGCTCCCAATAAAATGATTTGTTAAAAAATAAAAAGAATTGCCCTTTTGTATGTCTGATTGCCTAGCTCTTTCTCTTCGGGTGGGGAAAAAGCATGTGTTATGGCAAGGAGAATTGTTTAGGCATCCCTTAAAGAAGCTGAGCCAGGTCCTGCGTATTGCAAACAGGGCCACACACACCAGAAGTTTCTAACAGAAAACAAGAGGAGTCATGGGGTTAAACTGAATTTGAGATATCTAGCATAAAAGATAAACATAGGCAGTAAAATTTAGAAAGGTCAACAGTCTTATAATAAGATTGGGATCCTCCGGACATTTTCAATTTCTTTTGATTATTCTACCATTCTTTGTACAACACAGTGGGTGCTCCAATACTGGTGGAAACACAGGAGGTTTGTGGGTCCCAATGTCTGCCACATATGCACATACATTTATAAGACTACCAAACCCCCAAACCCAAACCCACACCACAGAGTCAATTCCCGCTCACAGTGACCCCTATAGAATGGACTAGAACTCCTCAATAGGATTTGTGAGGCTATCAATCTTTACAGAACCAGATTGCCTCATTCCCCCAACCCCACCCTCAGGGTGTCTGGTGGGTTTCAAAATATTTTTAAAAGATAAACATGTAGCAAGTTTCAATTATGAACTTTTCAATAGCTAGGACTTTTATATGGTTCAAATTCCAAAATGATATTTTAAAATCTTTACTCCATTCTTTCATCCAATCTACATTTCCCAAGATGTTCCCTCATGGTTGGACATTTTATTAGTGACTTGCTATGTTTTGATTTAATGTAACCTAATTCCCATTGTCAGGAGAAGGATGAATTTTTCTACTCTGATAAAGATTTAAAGACTCAGAAACTCAGAAGCACAGTTCTACTTTGCGCGGTAGGGTCTCTATGAGTTGACCTCAACTCTCAAGCTGCTGAGTTGATTGTTGCTATTTAGCAAGAGATTTAATTTATTTTGATGCATTGCCATTACTGATCCACATTAGGTGTTTTCAGACTGTGATGCCTTGTCTTTGGGACCAGCTATTTTTTTCTTTTTGTAAAAAAAAAATTGTTAATAGATGTTATTTTTGCTTCTCTGTTTTTCATAAATAACATACTACAGATTTTTTATCTTTTTATCTTTATGAGTTATTTTCGAAAGTACCTATGAAAAGTTTAGAGATAAATCTCTAACTTCTGGACAAACAGAAAAGAAAGGGGAGTGAGAAACAGGGATAGAAAGAGGTTTTTTAGTACAAAAAGAAAAATTGAAAATAAGAACAGAAGGAATGATGAAGAAAGGGGATTGTGAGCACACTACACACACACACACACAAATAAAATATGTCCGAAAACACTCCCAATGCATGAGTAATTGTAATATTTGACAAATAAAGATAAACTCATGTTAAAAAACAAACAAAACAAAAAAAATCTACCCTATTCTACTTACTTGAAAGTACTATAAAGCAAACCTACACCAAAAGGTTTAAAATAAAAGAGGTGATAAAAATATATCAATCAATGCTAATTTTTAAATTTTGAGTTGAAAACATTAATATCTGATGAAAGAGAAACTAAAGTGAATGTCAGTAATAAAATTAGAGAAGATACTACAGAAATACACCATCAAAATAAAAATAACACTAATGTAATTCCTAGAACAATAGCTCCAAAGATGTTCAATAACAACTGACAGAATTATAACTTAAAATTGAAACTTCTAATCAAAGAGAGAAATTTTTGAGATATTTCTATCAGAAAATAGCATTGTGGCAGTGACTTAATCTGGTATCAATTTGAGAATTAAGCGTCTAGTCTGTCAATCTGGAGCTAGCCAATGAGACCTCTGTGTGAGCATGACTTTCTCCTGAGAATTCTGGGAAATCTGGCTGTATTTCCCCCTTGGAGGTAAGAGATTCACTACCCAGTCCCTTGGAGACGCTCTACTGACAAGACACAAGGCTGACTCCCTGTGAGACATCCCGGAGGAGAAGCCACATGGACCTACCTACCCTTATGTAACCAGATGTCTGAAGCCAGAAAAGTCACATAGAGATCTCTGCCAGTGCTGAGATGCTTACAACGCCACTGCATCCAAAGACTTTCTACCCACTGGCCTGTGATTGTCCTGCATTTGATGTCATTTCATATGCCTCATGAATCTGAAGAAGACTTTATAGGCTGGTATTAGACATATGGGCTAATATCTGACTTGTGGGCTTGGCCTTGACTGGGTTGGGATGCTTTCTCAATGTTCTGTTCCTCTTGTACATAAACCTCTCCTTATATACATATGTGTGTTTATGAATTTGTTTCTCTAATCTACCTGGACTAACTCAAGCATTAAAAGATAAAAGATGTGTAGTGGTGAAAAGTTTGAACCCATCACATTCTCTCTGTGTGTGTCTTATCATTTTATTGAGGGCTTTTACAGCTATTCTAACAATGCACACATCAATAGTATCAATTACACTTGTGCATATGTTGCCATCATCATTTTCAAAAAGCATTTACTTTCTACTTGAACCTTTTGTATCAATTCCTCATTTTCTCTCCTTCCCCCACTCCCCCCTTTCATGAACCCTTGATAAATTATAAATTATTATTTTCATATCTTGCACCATCCACTGTCTCCCTTCACTTGCCCAATATGTTCTTTTTAAGACACAAATATTGACCATCTTAAGTCAAAGGGAAATTTCAAGAATTTTTTTTAGAATTATTCAAAGAAAAGTATACTTTCTAATGGTTTTCAATGAAAACAGGATCAACAGTAAAAGAGTGAACTTTCGTTTTAAAAATCTATGTGCTTAGAAACTGAAACTAAATGTACTCTCAAGCGGTTCCCATATTAAAGAGGAAATCATGTTAGAATTTAGAAACATTTAGAGTTAAACAGCAAAGTGACAAGTAAACTCCCATGCAAATATATAGTGAACACCAATCAAAATTCTTATTTAGCGCATCAATTAATGAAAAAACAGCAAGATGTTACTTCTACTTCAAAGAATGAAACATAATGGTCATAAGAATGTCTAAGAAGAATTAACAAATATGGGTATGTGTTGCTTGACGTCCATTCAAACAATGAAGGACAGAATACAAAAAGGGGTCCCTATGAGTTTCAGTTTTAGCTTTTCAAGGGAAAGCAGCTCTGTTTGTATTGGTTAGTTTAGCTAATGGTTTTAAAGAACCCCACACCCAGATCCTTGCAGCGCTGGACCACGGTGAAATAAAGCAGAGGTTTTTACTATGGGCAAAGGTTCTTGGGATTTGTCAAGCACATATGCAAGTCACGCAGGGCAGTTTGAGAGGCAGGCCACAATCCACTCCCTCCCTGCTCATTTCCTCTTGTTCCAGGGCCAAAGTCACTGTCTATTCCTCTAGCTTCCACCAGCCACGGTAACAGCAACAGCAATAGTAGCAACTGCTGCTGGGGCAACAAGGGTGGCCACAAGCAGGATCCCCTAAGGTTTTAATATGGTGTTCATACAATATCCAAATCTTTCAATGTCCTGTTTCTCAGAGGTATTGTGGTTGTGAAGTCATCCATGCCTATGGACCTAACGAAAGCCTATCATCTAAGCTATAATCAATTGCGTTCCACCAGGCACAATTCATTGGCATTATTGTGGACAGGAATCATTTGCATTGATATCTATTTTCTACTTTGTATACTTTGGTTAACTGTCATTTAATCAGCCCTGACTTGTGGTGACCTCATGCACAACTGACCCCTGGTGATAGACTACTCACTGGCTGGTTTGAGGGAGTGCATGGTTAGGACTTTCCCTCTAGTGCACCTTAGTCTGGAAGGAAGCCCTGTTGAAACCTGTGCTGTGTTACAGCTTCTATTGTTCTGACAGATGTATAGTGGCTGCACATAAGGTGGACTGGCCAGCATCAAATGTGGGTCTCTGAGGAAATGGTGTGGGGGCCATATCTGATCGTCGCTGATGATATAAGGGGGAAGGATGATTCCCATGAGGCAGAGATCAGACATCCCTTCCCACTCCATCCTTCTTTATCCTAATCTGATAGTAACCATTCCTCCCCTGACACACTACCTCACTGGTGGGCTCCATAACCTGTGGCAATGGCAACACAGAATCCACGGATAATCCTCATGACTGTGCGAATGTATCAGGGAAGTTAAGGC
>PVJH01025135.1:16755-32056 GCA_004026705.1 Nesogale talazaci
ACCACCACCACCACCACCACCACCACCACCACCACCACCACCACCACCACCACCACCACCACCACCACCACCACCACCACCACCACCACCACCACCACCACCACCACCACCACCACCATCACCACCACCTCCACCTCCACAAGGATTTACAGCTCTGGAATCCCAAAGAGGGCAGTTCTGCTCTGTCCTATCGGGTCACTATGAATCAGAATAGACTCAATGACAGGGGTGTTGGGTTTTTTGGTATTAGGGAAGTTAAGAAGTTACTACAAATCAAGATCAGAAGTTGTTTCAGATATAGTCCTTTTACCAACAACATTTCTTCTTAGCCATGCCAGCAGGCACATCTCCCTCTGGTCCTCAATTTCTCAGACACAAGACCCCTTGACCTCTGCTCTGCTTAACCAAGTGTTACAAAACTCCTTTTGGTGCTGGTGAACGTTCAAAGTGCACCCTCCTCTGCAGCCAGCCTCGTGCCTGAGGGCCCTCAGCTCTATGGGTTGGGAAGTTCCTTCTGCTTTATGGTCTTAGCACTGCTCCTTTGCTCTGTCTCACGGTCTCTGTGCCATAGCCTCTGGTACCTCTGCTGCTGTCATCACTTACAGTAGGGGTCTCATGTGCACGCTGCACTTTTTCTTGATTGCCAGAGGATTCTGTGCCTACTTATATGATGGCTCACGTTTATACCCAGCAGAAAAGTAACCTAGTCTCTGAATTAGACTCCTCTGCTTGATTTGCAGACTGGAAAGAAGTCATACCAAGTGCCTTTACTTCACTGCAGTCTTCCTCACAGTTGGCAAGAATTCCCCTGCCAAACTATCCCTATCCCGACAGAGATAGAAAATCAAAACCCATCGTAGATTCCCAAACATATTGATCTATGAGAATGGAGGGGAACAGAGGGGGTTAAGTGTTGGGGCCGCCAACCAGAAGGTCACCAGTCACTGATTGGGAGAAAGTCCGGGCTTCCTATTGCCAACAAGCCAGATTTAGGTACATAACGTAGGAGACATATTTTTCCCCATTGTGGTTAATTAAATGAAAAATACAGTATGTTTTTAAGGAAGGGTCTTGACATAGACCCTCATCAGAAATTTCCTCAGCAACCTTCAAAACCAAATTCACTGCCATGGAGCCAATTCAGACTCACAGTAACCCTGTAAGGACAGACTAGAGCTTTCCTGTAGTTTTCTGGGACGTCACCCTTGATGTCAAGAGAAAGCTCAATCTTTCTCCCATTTGTACATATGTTACCATCATTTTCAGAGCATTTTCTTCCTATTACTTGAGCCCTTAATATCAGCTCCTCATTTTTTTCCTCTTCCTCTCCTGCCCTGCCTCCCTCATGAACCCTTGATAAATTGTAGGCTATTATTTTCATACCTTTCATTGTCCTTTGTTTCCCTCGACCCACTTTTCTGTTGTTTAGTCCCCCTGGGAGGGGGTTATATGTCCATCCTTGTGATCAATTTCCCCTTCCTCTCCCCACCTTCCACTTACCCTTCTGTTATCTCTGTTTTCTTTTTCTTTTTTTAATAATTTTATTGGGGACTCTTACAGCTCTTCTAACCTTCAATATGTCATTTGCATCAATCATATTTGTACATATATTGCCATATTCATATCCAAATATTTTCCACTTGAGCTCTTGGTATAAGATCCTCTTTCCCTCTCCCTTTTTTCTGAATCATTTTCTTGGGGACTCATACACTTCCCCTCATGATCCACACATACATCAATTGTATGCAGGCTACACCTGCACACCTGTTGCCATCATCACTCTCAAAACATCCTCCCTCCACTTAGGCCCCCAGCACCAGCTCCTCATATTTCCCTCCCCCCTCTCTCTTGAACTCTTAATAATGCACAAATTGCTATAACTTTTTCATATCGTATACTGTCCAATGTGTCCAATGTGCCCCTCACTCCCTTCCCTGCTGTCCATGCCCCAGAGATGAGGCCACATGTAGATCCCTGAATCTGGTCCCCCCTTTCCATTCTACCATTGGTGAAGAGGAATTTATCTGTCCTAGATTCCTTGTGTTGTGGACTTGTATCGGTAACAGTGTACATGTTCTAATGTAGTCAGGTTTGAAAGGTTGAATTGAGGTTATGGCAGTGGGAGGTGGGGAGGAAGCATGAAAGAACTAGAGGAAAGTTGTATGTTTTATCAGTGCTATACTATACCTTGACAGGCTCCTTTCTTTCTGGTGACCCTCTGTCAGGAAATGTCCAATTGTCTACAGATGGGCTTTGGGTCTCCATCCATGTCCCTCCCGCCTCCCCCCTTCCAATTCACATTGGTATGGTTTTGTTCTAGGTCTTAGATGCCTAATACCTGATCCCATCAACATCTCATGATCACACAGGCTTTAAGCCTTTCAGATCCCAGATGCTGCATCTCTTGATAGCCAGGCAACATCAGCTTTCTTGACCACATTTGTATATCTACCCATTTTGGCTTCAGTGATATGTCAGGTAAAGTAAGCATCACAAAATGCTGGATTATTAGAACAAAGTGTTCTTGTGTTGATGGGGTATTTGAGTAGAGGCGCAATGCCTATCTGCTACCTTAATACTTAACATATAAATATATGTACATAGATTTGTTTCACTACCACTATATAAAAATATATTTACATATGTACATTCCTGTATTTAGACCTCTAAAATGTCCTTTGCCTCTTCATTCTTTCCTCGATTTCCTTTTGCTTTTCTCTTGTCCCACTATCATGTTCTGCCTTCATTTGGGTTTCAGTAATTCCTTGCTGTTACATAGCCTTTGATTAAGCCCCACTAGGCTTCCTATACCCTTCTTTTCATTGATTTTAGTTCATTTATTGTTCCCTTGTTTCTGGGCTGGTTGGCCATCCCCTTTCTTTCTCCCACTTCCCCTTCTCCCAGAACCATTGACCCCATTGTTTTCTCCTTCTCATTGTTTATCCCACTTATCTTCTTTAGCTAGACATGCAGAGATGTTAATTAGCACAAAAGTCAGGCAAAGCCAAGCAAAACAACAGAGGAAGATAAAACCAACAAAACCGCAACAACCCAAAGTTCCCAAAACAAAATAACAACGAAAAGAAAACCAATGACAAAAATGGGAAAATGTATAAATAGTTCCAGGCCTGTTTTTTACTTTTAGGAGTGTTTTCCAGTTGAGTCTGTTGGGGAGCCACCCTCTGACTCCAAAGTCTATTTTTGGTATTCCTAGGGGACTTCCTTGGTTTGCTCCCCTTGCTGATGTGTTGCACATCCTTAGTGTTTCACCTCAGTGTGATGGGTTTAGATTGGGTGCAATTCCCACACTGAATTGACAGTGTTGTCCCCCGTAGCATTAGGGTTCAGTGAGGGATGTGGTGTCTCGTGGGTATTTTAGATTTTTCATTCTTAAAACTACTATAAATTAAAAGTATACATTTTTAAATGTTCCTTTGTTAAAGCTACATGATGTATTTTAATACCTCTTATCTTTTCAAACCTTAAGTTTAGCAAATTTCAACAATGACCTTAAAAAACTCTGGATAATACTTGGTTCGATTTATACATCTTCATGTATTTAAGACAGCATTTAGAAGTATAATAAATTAAATTTTACTTACAAATAATGAACTTCCAATTGATTTGCTGAACTTTGGTGTGTCAGTCCTGGTAGACTAGAGGAACAAATTCATTGACACACATATGGATATAAGGAATAGGTTTATATACAAGAGGAACAAGACATTGAGTCCAGTCCAGTTCAGTTCAAAGTCATAGGTCGGATATTAACCCATATGCCTGAAATCAGTCTATAAAGTCTCCTTCCGATTCATGAAGTCACAGGTCGGAGGGTGCAGAATCCTGGCACCGGCAGGGGTCTCCACATGGCTCCTTGCTTCCAGGGCTCAGGGTCCATCAACAGCAGAAGCAACTCATCGCTGGCAGAGGTCTCCATGTGGCCGCCCCAGCTCCAACAGGGCAAAACCATGTGGTCTCTCCACTGGCTCCTTCAGCTTCTCGCACGCTACCATCTTGTCTTGTCTAAGACTAACTCCCAACAACTGGGGAGATAGCTTCTCATCTTCACGAGAGAAATATCACGAGATTTCCCAGAAGTCTCAGGAGAAAGCCATGCCCACACAGAGGCCTCATTGGCTACTCAATGGCTATCGCCAGAGTAACAGGCTAGACCCCACCCCTCCATCTCAATCATAAAATTAACATAAGCACATGACTGCCACATTTGGGTTCAATTTCAGCACTTTCTAGTGAGGCAAAACCTCAGGCCCCAACCAATACCAAGTGAAGTGGAATCTGTATTCTGACAAGAAGACCAAGAGATTGGGTTGAACAGGAAAGCGCTGCACAGACAAAGCTTTCCCAAGTAACTTGTTAACTTTGATAAGTATAGGAAACAACCCATTTGCCCTCAAGTTGATTCTGACTCATGGCTATCCCAAGTGTTACAGAGTAAACTGTTCTACAGAGTTTTTATTTTAAAGTATAGCTTAAGTTCTTATAAATGTTATACCTTCACAATGCAATAAATTTCACCTTACATTCATAGGATGGATTCATTTCTTCAAATATAAATTTTAAGTTGATGTTACAAAACTGTTCTGCCTTCCCAAGGATATTATGTTTAGTTGAGTGGCAGGGAGAAAGAAAACCCTCAAGGAGATGGGTGGGCACAGTGGCTACAACAACAGGCTTAAGCATAGGAACAATTGTGAGGGCGGTGCAGGACCCGGCAATGTTCCATCCTGTTGTGCCTAAAGTCTCTAGTGGTTTTAAACAACTTGAGGGCAGCTGTGAGAGGTAGGTTATTATGCAATCTAGTCTCAATTAGAACACGTGGGATTAATAAAGCCCCATATTGATTTGGAGGACAAAGAGATAAGTGGCTCCATGATCCCTGACTCTCTCTCTCTCTCTCTCTCTCTCTCTCTCTCTCTCACTCAGCTCCTCATAATTCCCCTCCCTCCCCACTTTCCCCCCTCCCCCAATGAACTCTTAATAATTTACAAATTGTCATTATTTTATCATCTTGTACACTGCCCGATGCATACCTTCACCCACTTCCTTGTTGTCCATACTCAAGGGAGGAGGTTATATGTAGACCCCTACAATTGCTTCCCCCTTTCTACTCCACCTTCCCTCCACCCTGGTCCTGAAGGGATCCATCTGTCCTGAATTCCCCATGCTTCCAGCTCCTATCTGTACCAGTGTACATCCCCTGGTCTAGCTGGATTTGTAAGTCAGAATGGGGATCATAACAGTGGGTGGGAGGAAGCATTTAAGAACTCGAGGAAAGGTGCATATTTCATTGTTGCCACACTGTACCTTGATTGGATTGTATCCTCCCTGTAGTAGACAGATGCTCAACGTTAGTTGTTAACTGCTGTTTTTCTTCTTTTGGGGGGAAGGTGTTAGATTGGGTTCTCTGGAGAAGTGGTCAGTGGGTCTTGTATGTGTTGGATAGACAGTCTATGCAGAAATGCCTTACACAGATATAGAAAAAATGACGCATCCAGTCTGCCTCGTGGAAGGGGATGAACAGGAAGCAGTGATGGCAGAGACATGGTCAGGTGGATGAAGAGGCCCAAAGTCTGCAGAATGGATCCACTGTTGGTACTCTGCCACCAGATCCTGGGATACAAAAACCAGCCCTGGTGTGCGACTCTGCTCGATCCCTCTTGTACAAAAAGGCTTAGGACACGAGGGAGGTGTCATCAGGCTGCAACCAATTGATAGTTTGGACTCCACCCCTACCTGTACCTAGGAATGTCTGCTTGGTAGAATCTCTAACCATCAGAAGCAAAAATTTTAAACAACCATATCATATACTGGTAGGTGGAGGACTTCGATCTGCAAGGTCAGTGGTTCAAAACCATCAGTCACTCCTCTGAAGACATATGGGGCTTTTTACTCCCAGGAAACTGACAGGAACAATTCTACGCTGTCCTATAGGATCAGCATGACTCAGAGGCAAGGAGTTTTTGTTGCTGTTGCTTTAATTATACTTTTTTTTTTCTTATCAGAAACGGAAGATCAGAATTCAGTTCACGGTGCGCAGGTAGTTTTCAACCAACGAAAGACCTCATTGGCTGGACGAATTGTGGTTGCTTTCATTCTCCCGCTGATAACTTTCACTTCCTTCCATGAAACTTTGTGAATTTCCTGTGGGACTGAGATGATTAGAGCAAGTGGGATGGGCTAAGGCAGACATTAGTAGTTAAGTGAATATAGGGAAACATTTTGACAGTCAGCCATACTAAATAGTTCATTGAGAACCTCCGTCTTAGGCTGCAGAGAATTGAGGCCAAGGTGGTTTCTACCTTTTGAAAGCTAGTTTGGGGTTATAAAAAAGCACAGTGTGCATCATGAATGTCACATGGGCTAGCAGAAAGAGTAGACGAATACCTCATTAGAAAACTGTACTGAAGAAGTCGTTTCATTCCATAAAATGAGTCCAGAGGGCATTCAAAAAGAACTAAACTACCCTATGGCTGGAGATGCAAACATCTTTAACAAAATATTAGCAAAGTAAGTGCGTGACACAGAGAAAGAAGCAAAGAGAAAATGCAGAGTACTTGGAAAAGGTAACAAAGGAAAGGAGTCTTGTATCCAAGAGAGATGGAGATGTGCCAGGGACTGGAGGAAGGTTGACACACAGGTGTCAAACCAAAACAGCATTTCCAAAAAGCACACTATGTAGACATCCTGCTGCGGCAGTCATACAGTCTGAATGCAGATGGGGTCAATTCTAATTGACGTTCAGTAATTTTAAACGGATTCATTTGGTTAAATGTAGAGAAGGTTCAAGTCACTTCTAATTTAAAGCCTTTGAAATGTCAAGCATTGTGTAAGCTTTACAAGTTAGCAGGAGAGAAAACTGCTTAGGTGACTCACTGGATTCTGACTCAGACACCCTAGATGTCTTAGGCCAGGTAGCCACCCTAGGTGTGTTAAATCAGATTGATTAGAGAAACAAATCCAAAGACCCTCATATGTCTATAAGGAAGAACTTCATAACAAAGAGCAATTGTATGTTGAGAAAACATCCCAGTCAAAATCAAGTTCATAAATCTGATATTAGCCTATATAATAGGTACTAGTCCATAAATTCTTCTTCAGACCCATGCAGCACATGTAATGATGCAGAATGCAGGAAGAGCACAGGCCAGTGGGTGGAGAGTTTTGTGGATCCAGTGGCGGTGGAAGCATCTCAGGAGTTCTGGCTGCCATCAGTGTGGCTCCATATGGCTTGTCAATAGGAATGTATAGCAGAGAGTGTGTCCTGCCTCCAGAGAGGAAGAGAGGCTGTGACCTGATTGGCAGGCAGGTCTCCACGCTTCCATTCCATTTATCCAGTTGACATGAAATTGTGTTAGCTAAGACACCAGAGGACAGGGTAGAACTGGCCCTGGGGGTTTCCCACACCTGCACTGGGACTCTTTCCAGGAGTAGGAAGCCTCGTCTTTCTCTTGCGGACTGGCCAGTGATCTGAAACTGTTGACATTGCTGTTACCAGCCCCGCCATCTTGATGACTTCTGTAACACATGGGCTTGACAAGGGTCAGAATCAACTCCAGGGTAACTAACGACAGCAAACCCCAAACAAGTAGCTCCCAGATCAGTAGTGACTCAGCAGGGTCTGTGGGACACACACAGTGTGGGTGTGAGCTTGCACACACGCAGCCTCAACAAAATAGCACAGAATGCCTGGGGTTTCTCACTCACTGCCATCAGTTGATTCTGATTCATAGCGACCAGTAGGGTAGGGTGGAACTGTCTCTGTGGGTTTCAAAGACTGTAATTCCTTAAATGAGTAGAAAGCCTCATTTTTCTCCTTTTAGAGCTCCTGGTTCTTTTGAGCTGCAGACCTTGGAGTTAACTGCTCAATGCATAAACCACTGCACCACCAGTGACCCACCAGGGAGGATCTATCATCTATCTATATCTGTCATCTATCTATTGACCATCTATCTATCTATCATTTGTCCATCTATCTATCTTCCCCCTTCTCTTCTTTTAAACTATGGGAAAATTGAAGGGATTCCCTCAAACAGGTAAAGCCAGCTTTGCACTCAGGACAAAAGAGTTCTCAGGACAAAAGAAGCATTCACTGAAGGGCTGCAGTTAAGTTCTAAGGACAAGGAGATTCACATGTAGCTTTGCAACCTTGGGCATGTTATTTCATTCCCGTGAGTGTCGGGTTACTCACCTGCAAAATGGCTCCTTCATTGTGATGTGTTGAAAGCAAAGAGACTGCTCTTACCCAGTGAGTGAGTGAGTGAGTGAGTGTGTCTAAAGGCCCAGGAAGGTCATCAAGTGAATTACAAAGGGACAGAGATGGAAAGAAGCAGAGCAGAGGAGTCAGGGAACCTCTTAAAAGAGCTGCGATGTTAAGGTGGCAAGCCTGAAGGGAAGCCACCAGAGCAGCCAGCAGCATCAGATGCAGAAGGGGCCCAGGGGCAGCAACAGCCAGCAGGGTCAAGAAGAGTATGTCCTCAGGGATCTCAAAGGAGGTCTGCGGGCCAGAAGGAGCAGAGTGAGCTTCTTGCACTGAAGAACGGTGACTCTGCCTGCATACTTCCTGATCCTGAGCCCATTAATCCTGATCTCACACTGGTCCCTGTTCCTTACTAGACCACTTAACTCTAGCACAACAGAACAGAACAAAGGAACATCCCTGGGAACCCTCAGAGCAGACTCAGGCCCACCACACCTGAAGATCTGCACTGATTATCACAGTCTAACAACAAGAATCTTCTTGTCTTCATTTTTATGCTTGTTCCTGTGACTTTTGAGTGCTGGCCCAGAAAATTGCATTGGATAGACTACACCAGTTCTACTTTTGTATATGTTCTATAAAAGCAGGTTTAAAGCAGGTTTCTATAAAATATTTTGTAGATCTTCTATATTTTCAACTATTCAGCCATGCTAATGTATTGATTTTCATCCTAGTTTTAAATATAAGAATTCAGACCTGCCAATTACAGGGTAAGACCAAAAAAAAGATAAGAAGTATTTGGGGGAAAAACGAGGTATCAAGGGAACTTCAAGGGGAGCTGTATATGAATGGACCCATCGTGACTAGCTGGTCTTGCCCTGAGTTGCCAATCATAAGTTCAGTGGTTCAAACCCACCAGTCCCTCTGCAGACTTTAAAGTATGTAAAGGCCGGAAACCCCAAGGGGCCATTCTTCTCTGGTTTATAGCGTCACTGTGAGTTAGAATTGATGAGATGGTAGCGGGTTTTCCCCGGGGTGTGGGAAGCTGTGCGTTATCTACCAAGAGGACAATTTGAATGCTGCAAAGTCAGAACACAGCTTCAGAAGAGTGGGAAACAAAAAAGACAATCGAAAAGCACCTACGGTCTATGGAAGGGGTGGGGGCCATTTGCAATGTCGCAAATGTCAGACGTCATAGCAATTTTCACCAATATTTTGAAGAATTTAATGTCTTCTTCAAATATTACAGGACACATTTCAGAACACATTTTAATGTCTAGATGCCAATGGATGATTCGTGTTACATGCTTCAGCAGCGAGGTTGACTCTGAGCTTCTTTCTAAGACAAATTCTAACTTTTCTTTTAAAAGTGTCTGTGCACAGGGGAATAAGGGGTGCCACCTTATAACAAGAGTGGAACATTTTAAATGTAATAAAGACATGTGAACTCTGACAGTCCCATTTTCAGTTTCAGAACGTTTGAAGCTCATGAGTTTTTTGCACAAAACTTACTCCCAGTCGATCCCTCGGACAGAATGGAATGCCTCCTGTGGTTTCCTGAGGCTGTAAATCTCTCTGGGAGCAGAAAACCTCCTCTTTCTTTTGCAGAGAGAGAGAGAGGTGGACTTGAAGACTTGATCTTGTGGTTAATAGTCAAGCACATGAGCCACTCCATCAACGGGGATTCTTATTTACTGTACAGTAATTCTTACCTCTAGTCCCCCTTTCAGATTACAAATTGGAACTGACTGCTATTCAGTTCCTAAATAAGGGGATGTGAGCAAATCATTGGGGAAAAGTCTGAGTTCATGTGCAAATACATCTCTGGACCACAGGAAACCATGTGAAGTATAACCTGACATATTTAGAATGACACAAAGAACTTTAACTAGAATCAGAGTATACGTCCTCTCTCACAGGCTAACTCACACTACAGTAAAATGTCCTGTGTGTTTATGGGCAAGCCGGGTGACGAATGGTAAATGGGGTGTGTTCTGAATCTCAGAAACTAGAGCCAATGGGGGAGACCGTGGCCATCTGTTGGCCTCGCTGCTTTTATGAAACGCAAATGTAATACAAAAATTGCCTCAACACTTCCAGAGCTGAGAGACAAGTGCTCCTTACCCCACTCTTTTCTTCAGAAGTCTCTCCAGCCTCCTGTATTAGTCTGAGGAGACTAGATCAACAAATTCAATGACACACATACGTGTATCAGAAAAAGGTTTGTATGCAAGGGCAACTGAATAGTAAGGAAACATCCCAGTCCAGTGAGATCAAGTCCCTAGCCCATTTGTCTGTTATCAATCTATAAAGTCTTCTTCAGACTCAAAAACCACATGCAATGATGCCAAATGCAGAAGAATCACAGGCCAGTGGGTGGGAAGTCTTGTGGATCCAGTGGCAGTGTAAGCATCTCAGCACTGGCAGGGGTCTCTCTGTGGCTTCTCCAGCTGCAGAGGTCTGGTTGCATCAGGGTAGGTCTGTGGCTTCTCCAGCTCCCAGGGCATAGGGCCATGTGTCTTGTCAGTGGAGCCTCTCCCACAGAGTAGCTAGAGAGAGAAAAGTGTCTCCCTGCCTCCGAGGAGGAATTACAGGAATTCCCAGAATCCTCAAGGGAAGGCCAAGCCCACACAGGGGCCTAGTGTGCAGACGTCCCACTTTGGGGGGAACAGTCCCGATTTCAAACAATTTTTTAAAGTCCCGATTTTTGGAAAGAATGCACACAAGCTAGGAAGCAGTGGGAGAACGGGAAGGGAATATACCCCCTCTACATACACACACACACACACACACACACACACACACACACACCCCAGGCCCCCACCCCACCCCGTCAATGGTACCCCATTTGTCAGTGTTAAAATCTGGTCACTTTACAAGTTGACAGACTAGACTCCACCCCTTCACTCTTCATCCGCTCCAGTCCCAAATTGATACCAGATTATGTAACCACCTACAGAGTCCTGGTAGTGGAGCGGTTAAGTGCTTAATCTGTGCTTAATCTGAAAGGTAACAGTGGGTTCCAAACAGTTCCGTGTGAGAAAGATGTGGCAGTAGGTTTGCTCAAAGATTCACACTTCATCTAACCCACCCACTGAAAGTGACCCTACAGAACTGAGGTAGCGCAGTCCCAGGGGTTTCTCCTGCCCAGCGGTTTTGAATGGTCGGTGCTCCACTCTTATGGAAAGGAGCTTAGTTTGGGGGCTCGGATCTAGCCCCCGTGGGTTCTTCAGTGTGGGCCTGACTCAGCACTTGGTGGGCACACTTAGAGAAAGAAGCAAGACCTCGCAACGAGTGGCCTCTTCTTCCCTTGGGAACACTTCTCTCCATAAAGACCTTGCCCAGCTTTGACATCCTCCCCCGCCCCCCGCCCCAGGTTTGGACAACGCGATGAGTACGGGGGCGGAGGGCGGGGGGGGGAGGCTAACCACGTCCCACACCCGCGGAATGCATTTGAGCCTTCGCTGCCCCCTCCGCCGCCCGCTCCAGCCTAGTCACCGGCACTTCCTCCCCGCGCGGCGGGAGCCGGGCCCAGAGCCGGGCCGGCCGGGGGCGGGGCGCGGAGGGCGGGCCGAGAGCGGTCGCCCCGCCGGGTTGGGGAGCCAGAGACGAGCCGCCGCGAGCGCCTGGCCCGCCGCCGCCGCCGCAGCAGCAGCAGCAGCAGCCCGGGCCCCGCGCAGGCCCCGCGCCCGCCGCACCATGCCCCGCATCGACGCCGACCTCAAGCTGGACTTTAAGGACGTCTTGCTGCGACCCAAGCGGAGCAGCCTCAAGAGCCGATCCGAGGTGGGCCCGCTCGCAAGTCGCGTGGAGGGGGGCTGGGGGGAGAGTTCTTGGGAGGAGGGGGGAGAGAAGGGGGGGTGGCTGCCAGCGTCCGACTTTAGTGGTCACCCTCCTAACGAGGCCGGAGGGCGGTACCTTGACCCCGTCCGTGCCTGACAGCGCCCCAAGGAGCCAGATTCCGGCCTAACATTCTCAACCTCTCCGGCCCGGCGACCGTGGAAGTGGACGAAGAAGAGCCAGGACGCGGCCGGTGGGAAGGGGCGAGGCGGGTGTGTGGGGCGGGGAGGTTGTGGAAGAGCCAGGAGCGAGGAGAGGGGGAATCCGAGTCGAGGGCGACAAAAAAGCCCGGGATCCCGGCGACTTGGGCGGCGTGCCAGTGCGGAGCGCTGCGCTGCCGCTTTCTGTGCGCCCTGCGGCACTGCGTGTGCGTGGCGCTGGGGAAAAATCGAGTACCTGGCTGGGAGACAGTTCAGGGGTCACTTACTGGGAGAGACGCTTGGGGACCCGTTCCCGTGGCAGCCCCAGGCCCGTCGGAAGGCAGCAAACTGCCCGGGAGCGGGGGTTGGGGGGAACAGTAGCGGAAGTGGGCGCGGGCATGGGCCCTTTCTGCCTGGAGACTGAGCCAGAGAAACAGGTGGAGAAGGCACTGAAAATAGCCTGGAGAGGGGGAAGGGACCCCCCTCCTGGGAAGGAGAGAGGTCAAACCCAGAGGGACGGTGTAGCACTGGGAGTGTACTGACCTGCGGAAGTGTGTGCAGGTCACGGGAGAGAGACCGCGAGGAAAGGAAGGAGAGTGGACCTGTCTGCCAACACCACAGTAAACAGCTGGCTGCGGAGCCAGCGCGCAAGCTTGGCTGCACTGCCGCCTGCACCACTAAGCCCCAAAATAACCCCTTGGCGCCCAACTCCATGGCCCGCAGTGGCCCGCAGCGCCTGCTGCTGCTAGCAGAGGGCCTGCGAGGGAAGTCCCGCAACACTTATAGGCCTCTTATCAGTGGGGTTGGCAGGCTGGAGCCTGGAGACTGGAATGGAGAAGGAATGATTAATCCATTACACTGCTTTCAAAAATAGAGTTATGAGGCTTCATCAGGACCTGACAGGGTTGGGTACAGGCACGATGCTGCGTGACTCTACTTTCAAAAGCTTTTTAATGTGAATTGGGTGAGCAGGTGTCGGTTTTCCATCCCAGAGTTTCATACACGTTTCCATGGTGTTCTCCCTAACATCCCTCATCTCTCACTGCCTGTGTTTCAAATCCAGCAGCAGCTCTCCAGGAGCAAGACTGAGCCTCCTACGCCCACCACCAGAGGGCAGTGATGTCCCCCCCCCCCAAAGAAAACCAAGAAAGGGCTACCAGGTGCTGGTGGGTGGCCAGACAGTATCTTACTAAGATACTGTCACTGTTCTGATGAGACCAGCAATAGTACTATGTTTTGTAACATTTTCCTTGTGTGGGTCATACTTCCACATGTGAAAGGGGGAGCAGAAGTGGCGGCCAGAGGGAGGGAGAGAATGATCACACCCTTGAAGCCCTCCAACTTCCTTTTTCCCCATCAGATCTGAATACTGGCCTGAGTGAGGGAGAAAACAGAGCTCTTCTTCCTTCCTGCTCTCTGAAGCCTGACCCTGCTGCCCTCTTGATCTCCGGTGGTTGATTATTCTAAGGAGTCATTGTTCACTTCATAGACTGGCCTACTTAGCTGAACATGGTGCCCTGGGGGTGGTGAGTTCAGTTGCAGCCTGGTGCACTGAAGGGTGACGGGAAGGGTGACGGGAAGCCACGGCATACTCTTGGAAGAAAAAGAAATGGTTTGGGTAGCAGGCTCCGACCTCCCGAAAAATAATCTGTAGCTAACACTCCACCACATATTTGCCAAAGTAGAACTGTGCTTCTTAGGCTTCACAGCAGCTGGCTTTCTAGAAGTAGATTCCCCAGGCCTTTCTTGCTGCTCTGGTTGGGTTCAAACCATCAGTCTTTCAGTTAGTCACCCATGGCTAAGCCTTTGGGGCCACTCAGACTAAGTCATGGGGACTCTGGGTGGCTTAATTTGATGCCCTCAAATGGGTACTCTTAAGTCTTGGCTCTCTGTGTATTTCTCTCTCACTGTCATTGCCCACTCACACTGACCTGAGGACAGGACAGAAGTGCACCTGTAAGTTTCAGAGACAGCAGCTCTTTACAGGAGCAAAAAGTCTGTGTGAAGCTGGCGATTTCAAACTGTGGACCGTGAGGGTTGCAGCCCATGGTTTAAACCTTCCCACAACCAGGGCTCTTCAATATTTATTTAGTAGAAAGAACTCTACTAAAAAATGGCATATGAAAAGTGAGGATTTCTTATATGTATTTTCAGAACCAGACAGGATCTTGAGAGGAGACCAGAAAGCAAACAAACAAGTTGACGTGTCCAAGAGTACCCTGGACATGGGGAGGGGTGGTCAGAGATTGCCTGTCTTGTGTGAGTTTGCTTCCAAAGTAGAGCAGCAGGCCTTCCATCCAAAGTGCTTCTGATCAGCCTTGAACCGCCAAACTTTTGGTTAGCAGGCAAATTTGTTAACTGTTGGCAACCCCCAGGGTAAACCTCAAGAGAGACTTGACATAACATTTACGTAGTTCAGAAATTGATGTAGCAATGAATGGCTCATTCCCACGTTGTGTATCCTCGAGTTTCATAATTTGGGGTTGACTGCAGCTCTTTTAATATCAGCGGCCTGGCTGGTGATTGCACCTTGCTATCTTCACATAGTACAGTAAGTGCTCTGGGCCCTGGAGAAATGGTTTCCCATTTCCACCCTGGTGGGAGCTGGCCAATGATGTGCCTGCACTCCCGAGTTAACAGGCGGTGCCCTTCCTTCAGCTTCCTGGTAGTTTGCAGCTCCTGTCTTCATAATCTCACTTTGCCTCCCTCTACCGTGGCAGGGATCTGGCCAAGCCTTTTTAATCCCTTCTGATTTGCTTGTGGATACGGAACGGTTCTCTTTTTCTTTCTCCCTCCCCTTCTTATTTGCTCTTTCCTTTCTTCCCTTTTCCTCGCTGCCTCTCCCTCCCCTTCTCCCTCCTTCTCTGTTTTCTCCCTCACTCAGGCCAGTGTTCAGATCTGATGGGGAAGAAGGAAGTTGCAGGGCTTCAAGGCTGTGATCATTCTGTCCCCCTCCCTCTGACTGCCACTTCTGCTCCCCCTCTCACATGTGGGCGTATGACCCACACAAGCAAAATGTTACAAAACATGGTGCCATTGCTGGTCTCATCAGAACAGGGACAGTATCTCAGTAAGTGCCACCCACCACCACCAGGTATCCTTT